>PVKN010006923.1:0-27592 GCA_004027915.1 Capromys pilorides
GGAGCCCATTCTGCTGTGGGTTTCTAGAGGCAGGTCAATGACCACCTCCTACCCCTGCTCTGTCCAGGTGGGTAAGGGCCAGGGCTACAGCCTGGAGTCTTGGCTCCCTTCCCGTGAGCCCCTCATCTGAGCAAGGGTTCCTCAGAGCAGCCTGGAGGCTGTTCAGGGTGAAAGCCTCCTCGCTGTGGTCCTTGACTAGGGCTACTACATGGCGAGTCCTGGCTCCAGAGACTCTTAAGAGCCTCAGGGTTAGCAAGCAGAGCCCCCACGACAAGGTGCCGACTACTAGGAGAGGAGACCAGCCCAGCCCCAGTGTGCACCGGAAGTGGGCTGGGGAGGGGCTGCGATGTCTGGGCCCTGCCTTCCCCCTTCTGCATGCCGCTGGAGCTCGGCCTTCGCGACTCACTCACCGCTCGCTCCGCAGACCGCCCTCAGCCCCCTAGCAAGCCTGTGGTGCAGCAGGAAGACGTGAAGGCACGGAGTGTGCTGCTGTCCTGGGAGCCGGGCAGCGACGGGCTGTCCCCGGTGCGCTACTACACCGTGCAGACCCGTGAGCTGCCCAGCGGCCGGTGGGCACTGCACTCAGCCTCCGTGAGCCACAACGCTTCCAGCTTCACTGTGGACAGGTGAGGCCATGTCCGCCCCCTGCCCCGCGCCTCACGCCCTTCCCCAGCCAGGACGTGCACCAGCGGAGGTCCTTTTCTGGAGAGGAGGCTTTAGAACCGCAGCCTAGAGGAGTCACCCCCACCTCTCCAGGAACCCCATTAGGGCTGCCTCTTAATTATATCTGGAGCCCAGTGTTCCCCGCTAGTGAAGCGCCAGCCATCCCTCATTAGAGATTCTCCCCAGCATCCAGCAGCTTCCTCCCACCTTTAATAGGGGCGCAGCGCTTCACTCTGAAACTGGCTTCAATTTAATTCCTGGTGGTTGTATTTTTTACATTCCAGTTGACGTGACCCGAAGTTTGAGCAATCCTCCCTGCCTCCCCCAACCCCATAAATCAAGAACAAAGACATTTGCTGGGAGAGAAAGCAAGGCTGATAGAGACAAGTCTGGTCTCCTCTTGGGAACTTCTGCCCTCCTAAGTTCCCTACATTGGAGAAAGGAAGGGCAGCTTGTACTGGGAGCCTTGGGGAGGGAAGTGTCCCCCGCTCTGTGGCTACCTAACCTCTGCGGTAGAACCTGAGTGGGCATGTCTCCCTGGGGACATATGGCAGCTAAAGGACGATCCAGGGGCATGGCCCGGGGGCTCAGGACCCCATGGCCTGACCCCAGCTGACCCTTCATAGCTGCCTCCCTTTCCCAAGCAAGAGTAGATCAGCAGGACCCCACCTCGGAGACGTGAAACAGGACCTTTGAGGGCACCTGGTCATAGCACCCCACTTCCCTCCACAGGCTGAAGCCCTTCACGTCCTACAAGTTCCGAGTGAAGGCGACCAATGACATTGGAGACAGCGAGTTCAGCGAGGAGTCGGAGTCACTGACCACACTGCAGGCTGGTCAGTAGGCCTCCCCACCAGGCGCTGGGGAAAGAGGCCTCCACAGGAGAGAGGACACAGGGCTGCTGGGCCCTTCCCTACCACAACAAGGTCCTTAGGGGGCTTGAGCCATAGAAGCCACTCTAGGGGCTCCGGACCCTAGACCTGGCCTGCCATCCTGAGAGACCTATTGCTCCATTGGGTTTGGTCAAGCCTTTGGTCTCTCCTTCCACTGGCCCTTTATCCTATAGAAGTTGGGTTGCTGAGCGTAGAGTGACATAAGAAGGATCTGCCTGTCAGCCCCAAGTCAGCAGAACCCAGTCTCACTAGCTCTGGGTAGGGCTGAATCTTCAGCTCCCAGCTCCCGTCTGCCTGCCTCTCTCCACAGCCCCTGACGAAGCGCCCACTGTCCTCTCAGTGACACCGCACACCACCACCTCCGTGCTGATCCGATGGCAGGTGAGCCGGACTGGCAGGATGGGCCCATCTCCCCTGAGGACGCAGACAGGCTGTGCTCTGGGGTTGGAAAGCCAGCAGACTCTAGTGGGGCTGCCTGGGCTACCCACAGCAAGCAAATACATGAGAAACCCAGGAGCATGCACATCATGGAGTACTCCGCATACACGGATGCACACGCTCATTCTACTCCCCAGAGGATCGCACCTGGCAGGTGCCACCACCTCCCCTTACTGCAGATGAGGACAGAGATGCAGAAGGGGATGGGCTTGGCCTCAGGTCACACAGCTCTGTGAGTGGCAGGGTCAAGTTTATTAACCTAAGTCTGCCGAATCTTTGGGAAGAAGAGCACTTGGGAATCCAGGGTCCCCTGAGTCAGTGGAGCCCAGACCCAGGCTCTGCCCATCCCTGAGAGTGGGAACCCACCATTCAGGTAGAGAAGCTGCCCACTCTCTGGTAGCTACAGCTGCTCAGCAAGGTCCCTGGGAATGAGTGTAGGAGACCTCAGAGCCCAGGCTTCCCAGGTGCCTTGCCCTTCGCCACCCTCCAGCACCTCTGAAGCCCAGCCTGAGCTCAGCAGGTTGCCTGTGGTCACAGGTCCCTGTCCCTGCATCTCAGAATCAGAGGACAGGTCCCAGCCTGCACCCCTGTGCTGCCAACACCCAGCTCCAGTGAGGACATAACACCCTTACGTAGAAATACCCTAGACACCAGGGTTGCTGAAGTTCGTGTGGCTGACCGGGAGAGGGGGCAGAACGATGCCTGCAGCAGCCAGGGAAGCAATTAAGGAGCTAATAAAAGGCTGAACCATTTCTGCAGGTTTTTAAAGGGGCCTTCATAAAAGGTACTTCCCAGCTTCTCCCGAAGCCTGTTCTTCAACATGGCTGTGGATGGGAGAAGAAAGCAGAGGAGAAAACAATAGGCAGGTAGCACAAGCAGGCACGTTCACCCTGAACATGCTAAGGAGCAGAGAGAGGGCTTTGTGCACAAATACACCAGGATGTGTTCGCCAAGGGCCAGGCCAGGGGCCACAGGTCTGGGCAGGCTGGAGATGAGGTGGTCAGGTTTCTGGACAAAGTCCAGCTTGTGTGTCCAGAGTTGAGCATCTCAGCCCCATTGATGCTGTGTGACCAGGGCCAAGTGCCTTACCATCTCTGAGCCCGCTTTCTGCTCTGCTGAGGATTAACAGCATGGTGATTCCTGCCCTTCACCTCCCAGGGAATACTGCGGTGAAGCAGCAGCTTCACTGGAAATGCTTTGTGGGTTAGGAACGCTCCTGCTTTTCCTGATTGCTTTTCCTGCTGGTGACTCAGGCACTGCCCGGGCACCACAGCAGGAGTGATGGGGAGAATGGGTGGAGAGGGAGGGGCAACAGCAGGCCAGCGCTGCTTCCTACACCTTACCCGTTTCCCTGTAGCCACCCGCCGAGGACAAAGTCAACGGCATCCTCCTGGGCTTCCGCATCCGGTACCGGGAGCTGTTCTATGAAGAGCAGAGGGCCTTCACTCTTCGAGGCATCAACAACCCCGGGGCCAAGTGGGCAGAGCTTACCTGTGAGTGGCACTCACTTCCTGGAATTCCCTAACCTGCAGCCCCGCCTGCCTGTGTGTGCCGCCCCCCCCCACCCCCCCACCCCCGCATTCCTCTGCTGGCTGAGTACTTACTGAGTGCCTTCTGCCTGCCCCAGGTTCCCCAGGGGTCAGCAGCGATCAGGCTGACAGGATACTCCCACCCTCTTGGAGTAACCCCTAAAGCCACTGACTGCTAGGCATGAGGGGACAGGACAACCCAAAGCCAGGGTCAGCAAGGGACTCCCTAGCATTGGCACTAAAGCAAGGATGGGTCTAGATTCCCCAGTGCAGCGTCGAGGAGAGGCCAGCGTGTGAGAAGAGGTGCCTGGGCCTGAGAGACCGACAGCCTCACAGCCAGAGTTCTGCCAAGGAAGAAACCTTGAGGCTTCCCTTGTTCCTGAAGCGCTCGCTTCTCTGTCTGCGAGCCCAGGAATCTAGTCCACCCCTAGGGAGGGAAAACTCAGAGAGCGCCAGAAATCCAGGGACGGCACTGGTTGGACTTTTGGGTTAGGAGCCTTAGGTGTCCAGGGGTGACAGCTTGGCCAAGGGACCTGGGAGACACAAGGCGAGTAGACCAGCAGGAGGCTGAGCCCGGGCAGCCGGGGGGTAGCATCAAAGGCCTGTCTGGGGGAAGGCGCACTGCAGGCAGCAACCCTGTAGGGCTCTGTGTTGGCTGATGGAGGAGGAGGGAAGCAGGCAGACAGAGGGGAGCACAGAGGCTGCAGGTGCCCCCCCAACACCCATGGCAGCTTCCCAGCATTCTCGGAAGGCTTTGCGCCCAGTGTTCAGGCAAATGCTAGCAGGCAGCCGAATGATGGAACGTCTAGCAAGGGTTTATTAATAGAAAAACTCAGAAGTACTTGAGATTCAACAGCGTTCCTTATTTTCTGATATTTACTTTTTATTTTTGGCCGACGTGTGCTGGTGGTTGTGATTTTATACAGCCAGTGTGTAATACAGCCGTATTTCCTGGTAGTAAAATTGTTTCTGGTTCCTATGTGAAATTTAATGACTCCAGTATTTCATGGTGCTTTTCCTGGAACCTCCACCCGGAGACAAGGGAATGAGTTGGGATTAGACGGTCACCAGGACTCTCAGGCTCCCAGGGGTACCCTATGACCTTAGGCCCATGCACACCTGGAAGAGGACAGTGGGGTCCTGCAGCTGCCCCTGTCCTGGTCCCCAGGTCAGTATCAGGAATCTGCACTCTCTCCCCTCAGCCTGCTCAGCAGCCAGCCCCCCTCACTCATCATTCTGCACCCAGTGGGGGACTTTTTTGGGGAGCTGTGTGTGACTAACCACTCTGTCTGCTGTCTCTTTCGGGGGGCCTCCTGCTCCCCCCACCCCAGCCCTGTATGCCATGCGGAACCTGAGTCGGCCCAGCCTCACGCAGTACGAGCTAGACAGTAAGTCTCCTTGCATGGTGACCCCGCTGCACTCCAAGTCTCCTGGGGGACAAGAGTGTGTCCCAGAGGATACCTACCCCTCCCTCTCCGAGGCTCAAGGGTGCACTTGATGAAGGACTTAAACACACCAAGCGGGGGGAGGATTCCAGCAGGTCTCCAGCCATGCTCTCCTGGGGCAGTGTGGAAAGGGAGCCCTCGGCTTTATGTGGGGAGCTGAATACAGTGGCAGCCTCTGCAGCGCGTGCTGTTGGGCAGTACAGGAGGTGGGCTAGCATCTGGGTAGCTGCTGCCCGTCTCACCACACCCTGCTGCTGTGTCTTCCTGTCCCAGGCCATTCCTGCCGTGAGCACTGGGCAGGTCTTCCGTAGCTTGTCCCTGTGTAGCTCATCCCACCTTGCTCTACTTATGAAGCCCCATGGGGTCCTCCCCCAGGCCTAGGGCTCAGCTCCAAGGCTCCAGCTCAGACCATGCGGACCTAAACTATTGGCCTGCTTCTCTGCCCAGCCACAGGCTGCACCAACAGCTGGTGGGGGGTGGCTCCTCACTGCATGCTGTTCAAGGCGAGAGCTTCCATCACGGAGGAGAGGAAGGGGAGCCGGGGAGAGAAGGGTGCATGGGGTGGGGACTCTGGATGGTCAGAATGGAAATACCCACGGCTGAAAGGGCAGGTACTTTAGCAGGGTGAGGGGTGCGAGGGGGCTCAGGTGGCAGGAAAGGTCCTAGGCCCTTCATCCTTCTAGACAGCACCCAGCTGGAGCAGACTACATCTCCCACTTGGGGTGACCGGGTCCCCTTCCTGACCAGCTTCTATTCCCCAACTTCTTCTGGGTATCCTCACCCAAGCATCCCAAATTTAAGTGATGCGTAGGGCTGTTTAACCCAAAATTCAGATCTGACAAGCCTCCTCCCTGCCAGGGTCAAGCACCTCCATGAGTTGGGGGACAGGAGGGCAGCTCGGAGGTATAGCACATGGTTAACATGCAGGAGTCCTTGGGATCAATCTCCAGAACCCAAAAAACAAAGTTAAGTTAAATTAAAATAAGAGCTGGTTGGGGCTGGGGAGATAGCTCTGTCGCACAAGTGTCTGCCTGGCAAGTGGAAAGGCGTGAGTTCAAACCACAATCCTGGAAAGAAAGAAAGAAAGGAAGAAAGAAAGAGAGAGAGAGAGAGAGAGAGAGAGAGAGAGAGAGGAAGGAAGGAAGGAAGGAAGGAAGGAAGGAAGGAAGGAAGGAAGGAAGGAAGGAGAAATGAGCTGGTTAATGGGCACTGACTGCCACAGGATGGGAAGCACTCCTCTGCCCTGGTAGGAGAGAAGACAGGCAGGGAGGGCCTATTTGTGGCCTGTGTTCCCTGGGAGAGTTCAGGTCGACAGCAGTTGTCCCAGAATAAATGCTAAAGCGCCCCTTCCATCCCCAAAGCGCCCAGCTGCACTGTGTACTGTACGGTCACCCTAACTCTGGAGGCCACCGAGCAGCAGCGCCTCGTGTCCAGGTTGGCAGGGTGGGAGGCTGAGGGTCCCTCAGGATACCACCTCTGACCTGTCCACTGCTGACCCGTCACACTGGGAACCGGAGCTGCAGGGCCCCCTCGCCCCCTCTCCCTGCCTGCAGTCCCCACAGTGGCTCCAGCCACAAGGTACTGACCTCCATGTTCCTCCTCCCCTCCCTCTCACACACAGACCTCAGCAAGCACAAGCGGTATGAGATCCGGATGAGTGTGTACAACGCGGTGGGGGAGGGCCCGCTGAGCCCCCCACAGGAGGTCTTTGTTGGGGAGGCAGGTAGGCGCACGTGTCCTGGCCCCACGAGGCCCACCTTGGGGAGGAGGGAGGCTAGGTCCCCCCACACCCTAGAAGCTATTCACCACCCTCTGTGCCTCCCTCCCCCCCGCAGTGCCCACAGCAGCGCCCCGCAATGTAGCCGTCCATGGGGCCACGGCCACACAACTGGATGTGACGTGGGAAGCGCCCCCTCTGGAAAGCCAGAACGGAGACCTCCAGGGCTACAAGGTATGGGGGCGGGGTCGTGGGCAACAAGGCGCCCATCGGGCTCCACGTGGTCAGCCTGCCCTCTGCAGCTGGCTCATACACATGGTACAGCTGAAGCAAAATACACTCCTCTTCTCCATGGCCCCGTGAGCAGTCAGGGTTCAGACGCCAGAAACTCTGCGCACCTCCGTTTACAATGCTCCTGAGCGGCGCCCCACTCCCCCACCCATGAATGCCAACCCACTACTTAAGACGCCCTCCAAGGGCGCCCCCTAGTGACAGTGCCGGTACTGATGAGAAGGCTGATAGCGAAGCATGGCTAGTTCTCTGAGAATCTCTGCTTAACGTCATTTCTGGACTTTGGGTGAAGTCAAGTGTTATGATGGAGTACAATTCACTGAATCTTTCTGAACACTCAGTCCTTTTGAAAGCCATGGAGAGCTTTGAGTTATGGATTCTGAGGCCCATTCTACAGATGAGGAAACTGAGGCCCAGTTTAGGTATCCTGGCAAGACCATAGCATAGCAGGTAGTAGAACCCATACCTCGCAGGCCTGGGCGGGAGGCTGAGCACACAGTCACTAGGGGTCGTATAAGAAAGAAAAAAGGAAAAGGCTGAGAAGAGGAGAAAGAAAGACAAAGCTGGAGTGGATGTACTTACCTGTAATCTTAGCACTGTGGGAAGACAAGGCAAGAGGACTGTGAATTTGACACCCTGTCTCAAAATTTTAAAAACATTAAAGAGGATTGGGGCTTAGCTTGGAGACTCTGGGCTCAAACCACAGTACCACAAGAAACAAACACAGAAAAAGTAGCTCAGGGGCTGGGGAGATAGCTCCATGACACAAGTGCCTGCCTGGCAAGTGCAAGGTCGTGAGTTCAAACCCTGGTCCTGAAAAAAAAAGAAAGAAACAAAAAGTAGCTCGCCGTACTGTCTGATTCACAGGTCCTGGCCAAGCCAGGTCCTTAGGACTCTGAATTCTAGTGGCTGGATGAGCTTCCAGAGAACCAATGTTGTGCCATAGCCGCAGGGGTGGGTGTGTCCGCACAAAGACCTGTGGTTTCCCTGGCGTGGCCACTTATCCCATGGGGAAACTGAGTCAGCCTTGGTGAAGGGCATGCTATTAGGACAGCTGCCCCAGCAAAGGCGGGTCCAGTACAGGAGCCTCTGTTGTCTGGGCAGAGAAGGAAGCTCTGGAGGCGGATGGCACCCTCTAGATTTTGCCCAGGAGAGCCAGCTGGGAAACTAAATATTGCGCCCTGGCATATGCCTCCCAAGGGAGGGGAAGCACCGGGCGGAGTCTGCAACGGTTTGGCAGCCGCCAGACTGTAGAGGTTGGAAAGTTGCAAGTTAATATACAGATCCAGGAAATGTGTGGGCGCACAGGCACCTTATGGGACGGAGCCGCCTATGTGGTCCAGAAAACGCCCACCGGAGCCGTGGCTAGGGGGCCTCCCCGTTGTACCGGAGCGTCAGCACCCAGCCCATTAACACTGATGTGCGTTACGTCATCAGGCAGCGCGCGAGCCGGCGCAGCTAACGTGACCCCGCCTTCTGCTCGGCCCAGCTGCAGCCGGCAGAGGCCCTACGCCCAGTGCTGAAATCCCACCTCGGTTGTTCCCTGGCGCACGTTTATTGAGCAGTTATTTTGTGCCCTGCGCTAGTTGCAGTGCTGGGAATAGAGCAGCATGCAAGGAGAAGACAAGAGTATAAATTTTAGGGAGGAAATTAGGATTCACAAAGTAAGCCATACTGCCAGATGGCGGGGTAGAGGAAACAGGTGAGCAGAGAGCTAGATGCAGGCTGAGTTTTTAAATAGAGCTGTTAGAAAAGAGCTCCAGGAGAAGGTGATATCTGAGCAAAAGCCTAAATAAATACAGAGCATGAATCCAACAGAACATTCCAGAAAGAAGGAAAAGAAGCGCAGAGGTCCTGGGGTGAATCCGTGTTTTCAAGTGTAGCCAGGCCAGCAAAAAGCCCTAGCGCCCCCTGGGGGAGCATGGTGGAAGGGCAGCAAGCTGCTAGCGCTCTTCAAGCCCTCTTCCGTGTCTACCCCTGGGGAGGTCTTGGGCAGAGGAGAAGTCGACTCCACAGAGGAGTTGGCCTGCTGCGGGCTCCCTCTGGTTGCTGTGCTGCCTTCCCTCTGAGGTGGAGCCATCACAGAAAGCCGAGGTGGCAGCGTCTCGACCTCAGCCGCCCAGAAGTGGTTCAGACATGGGAGAGAAGAGGTTGCTCTAGGGGGACAGGTTAAAAGACAGCTCCAAAGTCAAGAAGCATCAGGAAGTGGAGCTGCCACTTGGCGGGAGGAGGAGGAGGAAAACAGGATGCACCTCCCTATGTGGGTGTCCTAGAGCACAGTGCAGAGCTGGAGCTGTGACCAGAGGTCAGGAGGGCAGGGCTTGGCCAGAGCCATGGACTGTGGAGCCCTCCCAGGTAGGCACTGCCAAGAGTAAACAGACAGCAAGAGGAGTCTGAAACCTGAGCCTTAGGGCCACAGAGTCCCAGGGCCTCTGGGAAGTGTCAGATGCCAGCTCCAGGGGGGATGGGGCAGGCAGTGACCTGGAAAGCAGTTATGCCACGTGTTCAGAGAAATGTACGACCAATCTAGATTTTCAGGTCTTGTGTCATGGTTTGGAGGTTTGCAAGGGGAATAATGCAGTACAGCACACGTTTTATATGATAATTTTATAATGAATCACCCAAAGAATCATATACAAAGAGTGCAGGAAATCTGTCCACACATTAAAGACCAAGACTCCAGCTGAGGGCCTGGATCCTAATGTCCTGTATGAGTCCAGCAGAAACCCTAGAGTCCATCACAATGCCTCCAACAAGTCCAAGGAGGCCTAGAACCCGTGACAAAGTCTCATGCAGGCCCACTTCACGGATCTGTGCTGGAAAGGCCCAGAGATCAGTAGTGGAAGCTAGAGAAGTCTGTACCAGAAGGATGAAGGATCTGTGCCAGCAGGCTGAGGGACCTGCACAGAAGCCAGAAAGCAATGCTCGAGGCAAGCACCAGAGCTCCCCCAAAGGCACCACAGCATCCTCAGCAACAGCGAGGTCCTGACCTCCTACAGCGATGAGGAAAGCCGAGTTCCCATCAGGAAAGCCGAGTTCCCATCAGGAAAGCCAAGTTCCCATCAGGAAAGCCAATGTGACAGGCTTCATGAGGCTGAGCAGTGCACCGTCTTTCCCTCCAGAGCCAGGAAACAGTGCTCAAGATGAGGACCAGAGCTCCTCCAAAATGAACCATAGCGGTTCTCAGAGACAAAGAGATCCCAAGCTCCTCCTCCAACAAGAACAGCCAAGTTCATCAGGAAAGCCAGCATGACCCGGTCCTCCAGCAGGACAGCCCAAAGGAACTAGCAGCTTCCAGTAGCTCCAACAGCTTCTCCAAACAGCCTCCCTGACAGCCTCCCTACAGCTTTTCCAGTTCTGCCTCTTATGTTGCTGGCAACAACCCTCAGATGGACTTCGCACACCCAGCCCCACCCTGGTTCAAGTCAGCTGGGTGTAACAAGTTGACCACCAATTAACAATCCACTAAACCTTGATTGGCTTTAATGAAAACGCTAAAATCAAGACAAGCAATTGGCTTCAGTGGGGAATTGCCCACTTGAAGCGCACCGACCTAACTGGCCTTCCATCTTTTCACAGATAAAGCTTTTTAGAGATGCATCCATGCCTATTTATCAGTTGCCTATGGCTGCTTTTGTACAAGAGTAGAGTTGAGCTGGATGAAGTGGTAATTGCAGCTATAATCACAACTACTCAGAAGGCTGAGGCAGGAGGATCACAAGTTCAAGGTCAGCCTGGGCAACTTGGCACAACTCGTGTTGCAGAATTAAAAAGAGCTAAGAATGTAGCTTGGTGCCAGGTTCAATCCTCAGCTCCACACACACATGCACTCACATACATATACACAAAAGGCACAGAGTGGAGTAGTTGTGACAGACCTAAGGGCTGGCCTGAAAAGCCGAAGATACTGACTACCTACCCCTTTTTAGAAGAAATTTGCAATGCCCTGGATATTGCATGAGTAATGTGGGCTTTGCAGAAATTTGATGGAGAGGTGCGTACTGGGAAATGCATGGAACAGGTTGAAGAGAAAAGACACTGCAGTCTACAGAGGGAGTTTTAAGATGAAAGAAATCATCTTAAATTCAAGGGCCGGCCAGATAGCTCAGTGGATTAAAGCACCTGCTTAGGTAGGCTTAGTGACTGGGGTTCGATCCCCAGAGTGCCATGCCAGCCCTGCCTGTGGGGCGCAATGAGCCAGCAATTGAGACTGGGCGTGGTGGTGCACACCTGTAATCCCAGCACTTGGGAGGCCGAAAGCAGGAGGATCACTGCAAGTTTGGTCTATGTAGTGAGCCCCTATAGACCCTGTATTAAATACATAAAAAAAAAAAAGAAAGAAAGAAAAGAAATGGGGCTGGGGAGATAGCTCAGGGGCACAAGTGCCTGCCTGGCAAGTGCAAGGTCCTGAGTTCGATCCCTGGTTCTGCAAAAAGAAAAGAAATCACAATTTGTTTCTGTGCTGGTAGAAACAATGCTGGATGGAGGGAAAGTTTGGTCATGTGGCAGAGAAAGGAAGCTATCATGGAGCAGTAATTTGGAGCAGCTGAGGGGAGAAACTAGTACACAACTCATGGTGGCCTTAAAGGAAATGACCAGCATAGCCATTGTGGCTAGAGGAAGACAGCAGGTATGGACAGAGGGACAGCAGGCAATGGAGTCTCAGCAGATTGCTTCTCTTTCCCAGTGCTAGTCCTCACTGGGAATGAGGTTGAGAGAGAGAGAAGAAAAAGAACATAGAAGCAACCTCACAGTCCTCATTCTTGTCTGCAGCTTCCTAGCCACCCATTCAGTCAAATGGGATCAAAGCTATGTACTGAAAAAAGGTGGTGTCTCTATGGAACATGTGCACAGTTTGTTCTTATTATTATCCCTTAAATAAGGCAGCGTAACAACTATTCACGGAGCACCTATATGACATGAGTGATAATTAGTCATCCCGAGATGATTTTAGATGTATGGGAAGATTGCCCGAGGTCTGTGCAGATCCTGTGCCTTTTGATACGAGGACCTGAGCATCCTTGGACTTCAGCAGCCCTGGGGAGCTTGGAACCCACCTGCGAGGACAAGGAGGATGGCCATGCGCGGTCATGCAGCACATGCACTAGGGCAGTATGGCATGGCAGCCTCCCCCAGGGCTGCATTCATGAGGTTGGAGCCTGATTCTTCCCCCAGCCAGTCAGTCAGCTGCGTGTAGCGTGGGCAGGTTCTGCCAGCGTCGGAGCTCAGCCTGTTGTGTAGATTGGAGCAGGATGGCACAGGAACACAACAGAGGACACCATCAGCAGAGTGAGGGGACAGGGGACAAAAGAGTAGGAGGTATTTGCAAGCCCTGCATTCGATAAAGAGCTAAGAGGGACTGGGGAGATAGCTCCATGGCACAAGTGCCTGCCTGGCAAGTGCAAGGTCATGAGTTCAAACCCGGGTCCCAGAAAGAAAGAAAAAAAAAAAAAACACAACAATGTATGGCCTCACACCCTGAGAAAGGCTGTTACCACAACTCCAAAAGATAATAAGTGATCTGGAAAAACCAGAACATATGCTCTGGCAGGAGTATAAAATGACATGGCCTCCTTGGAAAACTGTAGGAAGGTCCCCAAAACAATAAAAATAGAATTGCATTAAGATGCAGAAGTGCTAGGCCAGCAAGATAGTTCAGTGGACTAAGCACCTGCTTAGGCAAGCCCAGGGAGTGGGGTTCCATCCCCTGCACCACATGCTGCACTGGCCCTGCCCCTTGGCGGCACACGCCTGTAATCCTAGTGCTGGGGAGGCTGAAAACAGGAGAATCACTATGAGTCCAAGCTGTGTAGTGAGACCCTGTACCAAATACATTTTAAAGTAAGTAAATAAAAATAAAAATCCAAAAATGCAGAAACCAGGACCTGGATTTTTTAAAATTTTTTTTGTTTTGTTTTTCATCTTTTATTTATTTATTTATCTGTTTGGTACAGGGTCTCACTGCACAGCTCTGACTTGCAGTGATCCTCCTGTCTCAGTCTCCCCAGCGCTGGGATTACAGGCATGCACCACCACGCGTGGTTTCAGTGGCCAGCAGGGCATGGGACCAGCATGGCATGTGGTACTGGGGATCAAACCTGGGTCCTTGCGCTTGCCAGGCAGGTGCTTAGACTGCTGAACCATCTTCCTAGCCCCAGGACCTGGCTATGTTTGCAGTCCTATTTTTGGTGCAGCATCATCCCCAGTAGCTAAGATACAGAGACAGCCTGGTTGTTTTGGGAGCAAACAAATGGATAAAGACAATTATCAGGTGTGTGTGCATACGCACGAGAGTGTTGTTCAGCTTTTAAAAGAGGAAACGCCCGATGTTCACAACAATGGGAGCCAGGAAGGTGCTACGTTAAGTGAAAGACACCCAAGACAGAGACAAATACTGTGAGCTCTCATTTATACACAGAATCTAGACTTCTCAAAATCTGTAGAGGAGGAAAAAGCTAAATAAAACAACAGAGTAATTTGGCTGGGAAAAGCGAGCCATTTGCTCAAAGGGTACAAAGTATCAGTTAAACCAGCAAGTTGCCTAAGCTTGGAGCTGTAGGGCCTGAGAGATGGCTCAGCGGTCTAAGCACCTGCCTGGCAAGCCCAAGGACCCAGATTCGATCCCCAGTACCACATGCCATGCTTACCCCCAAAACCAGGCATGGTGGAGCACGCCTGTAATCAGCCCTGGGGAGGCTAAGACAGAAAGATCACTACGAGTCCAAGCTGCATAGTGAGAACCTGTACCAAACAAATAAAAGATGAAAAAACAGTTGGGGAGCTGTAATGTACAGCATGTGACAGTAAGGTCACTGCACTGCACTGTCCACTGAAACTAGCCAGACAAATCACCCGGTCCTTTTGCCCCACAAAATGGGGCAATGGGTGTGTTCGTCATCTTGAGCACAGGGGTCACACCAACTTGTGTACCTTAAATATGTGCAGTTGTTGTTTTGCCAGCTGTGCCCCAGTAAGGCTAAATATAGACAAGAAAGAGCAAGGATTTGAGCATAGTGGAAGGAGAGTGGTGATCATAATCCCACCCTCCTGCTTCAGGCCCTGCCTACCTGAAGGCTTTTATCCCTTCAGCAAGTATTTACTAAGCACCAACAAAGGACCAGGCATTGCTCTAGGCGGATGGGACACCATCACACCAGACAGCCCAGGATCAGCAGGCAGCCTGGTGGACGCTTGCTTACCTGCTGGGTGCTGTTTGTTTGTTTGTTTGGCCGGCTCGGACTGCCCTAAGGGCAGGAGTGGCATGGCATGTGGTGCTGGAAATAGAATCACGGTCCCCTGAAGCTGCTTAAGCTTGCCTAAGCAGGCACTTTAGATGGCTGAGCTATCTCACCAGCCCCCTGCTGGGCACTGTTACCTAGCTCTGAGCTCCCCTGTGCCATTCGCAAAGTCCCTCTTGCTGTAAATTGGCATCTAGCAAAACACCACTGAGTTTGGGGCACACTTTTGCCATGGGCATCCTGTTTGTACATGTACTGCCTCCATCCTGCACCCCACCTGCCCTGCCTGAGAGCACCTCCCCGGCCACTGTGAGAAGGACCTGCTCTCCCCTGCCTCTTCCCTCTCTCCAGTGACAAGCCCCCGCGGGCATGGCATCCACACATCCTAAGCATCCTTGGTTCAGCGCCCTGTCCTGACCTCAGGTTTCCTTCCAGTTGCCACCATTCCTTTGGCCGAGCCCTTCATTGTGAAGTCCTTCCATAGTGAACTATGGTGGCATGCTGGCACACACCTGTAATCCCAGCACCCTGGGAGGTTGGGGCAAAAGAACTGCAAATGTGAGCCCAACCTGGGTGGCAGAGGAACTCAGCAAGACCCCTGTCTCGAAATGTGCAAAGGGCTAGGGGTGGGAGTTCAGTGGCAAGACCCTGAGTTGAATCCTACAAGAAACAAGAGACCTTGCCCCAGTCCCTTCTCATTCCCTGGTGAACCTGCTCCACCCAGGTTGCTGTCCTCAAAGGCATGCCCTGCCAGTGCTGCTGATGATCCCATCTCTGTTGGTCGGGGTTCAGATGGTTGCCTTGTCCCAAAGCATGGGGCACAGTGCTCCCCCCAACACCCCGGAATGTTTGCCTCTGTGCTGCCCTGGCTAGCTGGGCCTTCCACCCTGCTCTGCTCTTCTAGCTTCTTCAACCAATGAAAGCCAAAAGGCCTCCAAATCAGTGCACAGCCTCCGTCTCAGAGAACCATCCGTTCTGCTGGTGTGTGTTCTCCCAGCGCTGTCTGTGCACACATGACCTGCAGGCCTCTGACACAGCGCTGACCTTTAACCTCAGCGCTGAATGCAGCAGGAACCCTGTGGACCACCGCGCCCCTACACCATGACTGGATGGGCAAGCGAGTGGGTTTAGGAGTGCCCACCTCAGTGCTCGCTGTTCTGCCCATCTGCTGCAAAAGGAAGAAGAAGAAGAAAAAAAAAGGAGAGCCAGGCTGTCGTGATGACAGCATGTCCTAGCCACTGCCATTCACACGTGATGGAAGGGGAAGCACTTGATGGGCTATTGCTCTCGGAAAGGCTTCCTTTAGAGAAATGGAGAAATGGCAGCCAGTAGTTTACAGATGAGTCTTCAACCAGCAGGTGGCGCCAAATGATCTCCAATCCTCCAGGTGTTGGGGACTTTCAGCGTTTGGGATGGCCTTGGTTCCAAAACTAGTTTAAGAACCTTCCAAATGTGGCTAACAGAGAGCATTAACCTCTGCTAGATGTAGCTTGCGTAGGATCACTGTGGGGCATTTTCTGCATCCCTGGCTTAAAACCTTTCATGGGCACAAGGTGCCTTCAGGCACCAGCCAAGTCCTTGGGAGGAGCAGTGCCATTTCTCTTGCCCTTGTGGCCTCTGCCCTGACTTTGATCCTGAAAGGTGGGCATCTTTAACACTCTATGTACACAACGAAACTTGAGCAAGGGAGACTCACCTACCCACGTCACGCTGCTGGTGAGGGATACAACCCGAAACCAGGCCCGGCTGCCTGCTGCCTTAGCTCAGCCTGGGTTCCCCTGAAGCTTTCGATGCAGCAGGCCTGGGGGCTGAGCCTCTGTCTCCCAGTCTGCAGGTGACGTGATGCAGCTGTTGCCCTTGCCCCTGGCTCAGGTCCCACAGGACAGAAGAAGTATTTTCCTCCAGTATCTATGCTCCGAGGCCCATGAGTCAGTGCTAAATCCCATAGGCACCACAGCTCACCAGGACCCGTAAAGACTGTGCCCTTACGGCATTTACAGTTTCACAGAGGCTGGAACCTTGGCTGTGAAAAGGAAGGTTCTGGAAGGATTCCTAGAACAGCTCCTAAGTACCTCAGTACTGTTTCCTGGGCCAAGCAAGGCAGGAGGAAAGCTTCATGTCTTCGTCCCCTTCAATCCCACAATCTTCTTTGCCCACAGATTTATTTCTGGGAAGCCCAGCGGCAGAATCTCACCGAGCGAGTGAAGACACTTTTCCTGGTGGAGAATGGTGTGAAGCTCAAGAACCTGACCGGTTACACTGCCTACATGGTCACCGTGGCGGCCTTCAACGCCGCGGGGGACGGACCACGGAGCACCCCTGTCCGGGGCCAAACCCAGCAAGCAGGTGTGGAAGGGAAACTGTGTCCTGGGTGCAGGAGGACCCACCTGGGTTTTTTTTTGTTTTTTTGTTTTTTTGTTTTTTTGGGGGGGAGGCTGCTTCAGCCCTCCAATCACCTGGGCTTGGTACCTGGACACTCTCAAGACATCCAGCAGAGTGGGAGCTACAGCCTATGACAAGGGGCCCAGGGTATGTGTTCCTAGATTCTTACTTTCTGTGTGTGTGTGTGTGGTACCAGAGATTGAATTTAGGACCTTGCACTTGCCAAACAAGCACTTATTCTACTGAGCTATCTCCCTGGCCCCCCATGTGTGCCTAGAAAAGAGGAACTGTCCCCATAGACCGAGAGAACCCCAGATCTCGCCTATCCCCTTCCCTTTGCTGCAGACAGCAGGCCTTGGGGATGGCCACCACTCTCACTGTCTGCCTGGCCCCCACTGCCTTTCTGCTATCTCTCTAGAGGCCTTTGTTCAGCCTACCATTGTTTACTGTGCTCGATTACTGGGGACATAACAAGGAGCTGTGCAGTAGTCCCCCTCCCCTTGGGAAGGACATGGATCATAAACCAGTAAATGCATGAGTTTGCCACAGGGATGCTTAGGCAAGAAATCTGAGGGTGGAGGCAGGAGTGCCTGGGGGAGGCCTGGCATAGGACAGGTCCACATAAAGCCTTCACCCGATGGTGACATCTGCGTTGAGGTTGATTGAGGCCCCCAGCGCAGGAAGTTTAGGAGGCAGGGCTGGTTCCAGGTTGTGGACAGAAAGAGCAGCACATGCATAGGCCTGGACTCTGGGGCAGGAAAGCCAGGGATTCACCAAAAAATGGGGCAGAACTCTGGTCTCCAAGGGGCTAGGGACTGGGGTTAAAGTTAGGCGACGAGGGATATCACTGGAGGGCCCTAGGGATAGAGCCACAGGACCTGGTTTATGTGCTGGAAGATAATCACTCAGCGATGGGCTGGGAGGAAAGGGGCAGGGAGGGCAAGGCTGAGGAGATGGCAGAGGTGAAGACCCTGCCGCTGGGCACAGCGGAGCAAGCGCTACAGCGCATCCCAAGCCTCTTCTCAGGCAGCACCACCCTGGGTGCTGGACAGTGAAGAGTCACTCTCACTACACCATGAGCAAAGGTCCCTGGGAAACATTCTTCTACCCAGAGTCCTCCACAGGTCATGGGAGAGCGATGCTTGTGCCCAGGATTTCTGAGAGAACCAAGAGTGTTCTCTCTTTCTCTCTCTCTCTCTCTCTCTCTCTCTCTCTCTCTCTCTCTCTCTCTCTGTGAATAAGTTGGCCTGCTGTATCTGGATTCCACATCAGCAGATTTAACCAACTGTGACTCTGAAATATTCCAGAAAAATGGCAGCTATGTTCAACATGCTCTGGCTTTTTTTCTTGTCCTCGATTCCTAAACAATGCTGTGTGACAACTATTTACACCACATTTTCAGTGTGGTAACCTAGAGGTGATTTGAAGCCTACTGGAAGGCAAGAGCAAATACAACTTTTACAGAAGGAGCTAGAGCCTGGAGGGGTGTTGGCACCTGAGGGCACCCTAGGACCAGCACCTGTGGACGCAGCGAATCAGTGCCCAGCCTCTGCCCTGACCTCCCCCAGGCCTTTTCCTACCTGCTGCTTCCCTCGTGTAGCTCTTAAAGAGCTGCTCCAGAGCGGGTTTCTAATTGTGTTCCTCTCTGGGGACAAGCCCTGGCTCCAGGGAAACCTGACCCTCCCCTGGCTCCCCCTGAGGCTGAGCTGACTGAGCTGAGCCTGTCTGCCTAAATGTGACTCTGTCCGTCTGTCCTGACTGCATCTGTCTGTGTCATCAGGCAGATGGGAGCCCTTGAGAGCCCGGAAGCTTCCGCTTCGGTGGCCACAGAACAAAGTGTTCTGTCCCGCGTGCATCCCTCTGGCCCAGGGAGGGAGGAAGGGGACCCTGAGCTCATCTCTCCACTTCAAAGACGTCCACTGATGCTACCTCCTCCAGGGGGCCGGAAGTGGGTCCAGATTAGCTCCACCTCGGCAGGGAGGCTGTGCTGGACAATAATAGCCTAGCCATTGCCTGGCCAGCTCAGGGGCTACGGAGGGGGCTGCTTCCTGCCCTCCCTCTCTGTCCTCACTGCCCCTGGGTTTTGCAGTCCATGAAAACTTCTCTTCCGGAGGCTTGGACTAGACTGCTCTTGGCTCTGGCGCTTCTGAAACCATGCCATGGTGACCTCCAGGGCAGCGCCAGCATCTGGGGGCCAGAGACCCCCACCCTCTCTACCAGGGAAGCAGGCACAAGCCAGGACAAGGCCTTGACCCTCAGTGACACTGGGAGCAGCCCAGCTTGTCCCATGCTGGTAGCCAGGGCTCCAAGCTGCTTAGCAGGCTAAAGTCCAAACTCTCCCACTTTAGAGAAAAATAAAGTTTCCTGTTCTCCAGTTCCAAGGCCTCTGATATTGGAAGCTCGAGTGCTAAGGACATCAAGGGAGGTGGGCCGGGGCTCCGAGGGCCTCCAGCAACTCCTCCGGCCTTCTGGGCTGAGCCCTGCCCTCTCGTTCTTCCCAGGCCCAGACCCAAATGCCCCTGTTAATTTTTTGGAGCCAAACCCAAGGCTTTGAAGCTTCACAGAAGGAGAAAACAAAACCCTCCTGCTGTCTCCCACAGCCCCCAGCGCTCCCAGCTCGGTCAAGTTCAGCGAGCTGACCACAACCTCAGTGAACGTGTCCTGGGAAGCCCCTCGGTTCCCCAACGGCATCCTGGAGGGCTACCGGCTGGTGTACGAGCCCTGCACCCCAGTGGATGGTGAGTGGCCCCGTCCCATGCAACCCAGGACCCTCACCTGGCAAGGCTTGCTTTCTTCTAGGGTTCCCATCACAGTCACTACATAGGAGTTAGCTGCCCCCAGAGTCTCCCCATATTATGGGGAAGCAGAGGTCCAGACCAAGGGAAACATTTTGCAGGCAAAACCAAAGCAACTTGAAGGCAAAGTTGGAGTAGCAACCTGGGCCTCTAAACTTCCAGGTGGAGAGTTTTTAAGTATATTCTTCAGCTTCTGTCAAGAGGAGCATACAGATCTGAACAGAACATAGCCAGGTCTCTGTGCCCCTTCTCCAGGATCAGCCCTGCCAAACTTAAGAGTCGTTGCTCTGACTTGGATCGAGTCCTTCTTTACCCTTCAGCAGTCAGGACCTCCTGAGAATCTGACCAAGCCTTGGAGTAGTTCCCCATGAAGACGCATAGTTCTGGGGGTCCCTGCCATCTGTGACCCTCTATGAATTTCCCAGCTCTGCAAACGTACCTCTTGATTGTCAAGCTGTGCTCACCAAAGTCACCCTTTGTCACAACCCCTACCCCTCCAGGCCTGGCTAGATCATGCTCTGCTTCTGGGTAGGGCCATGCTGACCCTAGCAGTGGCAACCAACACTTGCCAGCTTTCTTCCCCAGAAAGGTGTCCAGCCATGGGTAGTATGAGCCAGCTCAAGATGAGCACAGTGCCCATGAGTCCTTGCCAGTTGGTCATCAATTATCATTTTAAAGGAACAGGGCACTTAGAGACAGGAAGTGGCTGGGCTTCTTACTGCCTGGCTGGACTTCCAACAAAATGTTGTTATGTGGCTGGCTTAGTAGGGTGCCCTGGGGGCAGGAAAGGGCTACTTCTGTGGTCACTCCCTTTCTCTCACCCTTCCCAACAGTGAAGGCCAGCAAGAACAAGGAGCAGAGCGTGGGGACCTCACCACAGCCAACAGTTCTGGGTCAGTTGCTGGAACAATGGCCCTGTTTTTCCTGCAGCCACTTGGGTGCCAGCAGCCCGTTCTACAAAGTAGAGCTGTGTGTTAGGACACCCAGGGAGCTGGGCCCCAGGAAGAGATCTGGTCAGGTGCAGGACCAGGAATGGGGCTGGGACAGAGACCATGAAGAAAGGGTGCAGGAGTCCTGGATAAGGACAGGGGTCTCCACTTTGAGAAATGTGAACACTTCACCTCCCAGGTCCTCAGTCCAGCGAGGCTTGTACATGCACTTACAGATTGTCATCCTCTGCGCAATAGCCCAAACAATAAGTATGGATAATGTGTACCTTACCAGTATGGTGTCTGCCCTGGGTGCAGACCAGCTGCTCCCCTTTTCCCTAGGGAAAAGGGTGGTTTATGCAGATGAGGGTTTCTGGCAATGTCAAGGACTACATCCCAAGAGCCCTGGCTTCTGGTCCTAGGCAGTCATTTAATTCCCCTATTCCAAATATCCCGTCCTCGCTCTTCCATTCATTTGTTCAGGAGTGGGTTGGGCGCCTACCAGCTTCCAGAGGCTCTGCCTTTGTGTTTGAACCTCAGCACCCCTGTCTGAGACACTCCTGACACCCACACAGCTGAGGAGGAGAACAGACTAAGGCCAGGTTCAGGGACAGCCCCTGGGGCCAGGGCCAGTTTGGAGCCTGAGTGCAGGAATGAAGCCGAGTCCTAGCCCTTGGGGAGGCTGATGGCCGGTGATGGTTTATGAGACACAAAGCACATGCTCTGCCGCCCCCAAGAAGCCATAGCTGCCATGATTTGGGGTACAGAGGCATCCTTAGTTCTACCCTAAAAATCCAGGTGGTACAGGTGATGGGAGTGCAGGGGAGCTCAGCTCTCACTGGCAAAGAGAAAACAAGAGCCCAGAGTCTGGGCTGGGCTTGGAGCTGAAGTAGGAGCTGAGCTGGTCCTTGGGGCCCCACCCAGCCCCAGACATGGAGCAGCTTTACAAAAGTGGTTCCTAGAAGCTTTGCCTAGAATTGGAGTTGTGCAAGGGATGGAAGGCGAGAACACGACAGGGGTGAGATGGACCCCTGAGTACAGCAGTACGCGCAGTGGGATGGTGAGTGTTTCTCCCTCCAGGAACTCAAGGGCCCTGCAGGCCTTCAGGAAGCAGGACAGCCTTTCTCACTCTTCTTCGGCTGACGGAGCCCTTATCCCTGTGAATGGCTTGCAGAGGCACAAAACAGCATGGGGAACAGGGCCTTTCTTGTTGGCCAGGCGAAATGCCTGGGCTGGGGCGGATCTACTGCCCCTCACCATAGCCTCCAGTGGTCTCGGTGCCCCTGATCCCTCCAGCCACCGCAGGCCCTGCTTACTGCAATTCTCCTCAGGGATCAGCAAGATAGTGACAGTGGACGTAAAGGGGAATAGTCCCCTATGGCTCAAGGTGAAGGACCTGGCCGAGGGCATGACCTACAGGTTCCGTATCAAAGCCAAGACCTTCACCTACGGACCAGAGATCGAAGCCAACATCACCACGGGGCCCGGAGAAGGTAGGCAAGCCATGGACTGTCATCCCCTGCACCAACTCCTTCAGCCCCCATGTGAGAGGGGGCCCTGGGGGTCAAGAGCTGCATAGTCCTGGAGAGAGAGCAGACACCCTGGAGCTTGCTCTCTCCCCACCCCCATCACCTTCACCCTGCTCCGGGTCTGGATTGGTCTGTGAGGTCCTCGGGCCACAAGGCCAAGCCCCCCTCTCACCACTTAGGCCCCGAGCACTCGGCTCAGCCCAGCTGGACACCAGGGCTTCGCACGTGCCCTGCCCCAGCCCCAACTCACTCCTTTCTCATCCTCCCCACAAAGGTGCTAGCTTCACGCTCACCTTCATCCAGGAAAAATGCAATCTGGTAGAACCCCCGTCCCTGCCTGGCCATGCCCCAGCACCACACTTGGAGTGTGGAGTCCCAGAGAAGGGTGCTTAAGAGTCACCCTCAGCTCCCAGGTGGATCCCCACCCAGAGACCCTGGTTCCCTGGAGTGGATGAGCCCAGAAGTCTGCTCCAATCCTGAGGACCCCCAGTGCCTTCAGGCGCTCTCCCATGGAGCTTTTAGATGGAGCAGACAGAGGGGTGGGGTTGGCCAGGTGAAGGGCAGAACCAGAACAGCCCAGCCCCACTCCTTGCCCTTCAGTGAGCCCCCCTCCTGATGCATCCCACCTCCCCACCTCCATGTGCCTTGGCCAGGCACATGTGTTAGTTGGGGTTTAGCCCCCAAGTCCGTCACAGGTACAGGTTGTCCCATCCCAAGAACAAACGACATCTTCCAGGGAAACATGCACAGCCCATCCCAAAAGGTCCCCACCTGTCCCACCAGCTCAAAGTGGACAAAGGCTCCTCCTGTCCCCAGGAAGCTGGGCTGTCCTGGGCTGTGGCAGTGCAGGGGGCTTGCCTGGGTTGACGGGCAGCCCACCACTCCTCGCTTTCCCTCCTGGCCTCTTTCTCTTCCTCCTCTCGTTCTACAAAGAAACCTATGTGATCCCAGCTGTCCTGAGAACAGAGCCCCAGGGCGTGGAGACAGCCTGCCCGCCAGGAGCTACCTACTCACTGGCCTTCTCCTGGCCAGCCCAACCCCTCTCCCTCTCCCCTGAGACTACTGTGGGAAACAACAGCAGGAAGAGCCAACTAGCCAAGGGGGTACTGGGGACAGGAGAGGATGGCCTGGAGGACACTCTTCCAGCTTAAGGCTGAAAGTGCCCCATATGAGGAAGGGCAGGAAGCCAAAGGAGGGGCAGCGGGTGCTCAGAGAGAACCAACCTCACCCTGACCTGTGGGCAATGAGGGCCTTGAGGGGGGACAGCGCACCAAGCCCAGAGTCCCTGTCCTTCTAGACAGGTTGGTGAGGAGCCCCTCTCTGTCCCCTGAGTGCTGTTCTGTGCAGAGCACAGACCTGTCTTTCAAACCATAGCCCCCTCCCTTGAGCTGTAAGCTGAATGCTTCCTAGAGGAGGAAGGAAGGAAATAAGGGACTGCAGGTCACAGGGTCAGAAGCTTAGGCCCAGATGCAGGGGCCCAGCCATGTGCTGCGTCCCTGCCCTCCTGTCCCAGCTGACCAGCTGTCCGGGGTCCCAGCGGAGCTTCAGTGCAGTGGTAACATCTCTTTCCCACTCTCTTTCTAGAAGGTGTCCCTAGTCCCATGAGCACATAGGAAGCACCTACTGTGTGCCAGGCTCTGGGGACACTTGAGCTCCAGGCACAGTGGCCGATAGCACACAGGGCAGGGGCCCAGGAATAGCAGGAGCTCAGAAGACAGGCATCAGGATGGCTCTAGCAGGGTGTTCTGCAGAGAAGGGGCCCCAAGCCCTCTGTAGATGGACACCTGGCTCCCTGAGGTCCACAGAAGAGCCTCCTGTCTCCTACCCTGGCTCCCCCGCTGGCCAACATCCCAGGCTGCTAGCTGGGTACAAGAGAGCAGGAGCAGCAGGCCCTCCCCTCCCCTGGCCCTTCCCTCTACCCCCAGCTGGCCCCTTCCCTCTTCCCCACCCCCTCTTTCTTCCTCTTCCCTCCAAGGTTTCCTGGAGCCTCCTCTCTCTTCTAACTTATCGGCAAGTGTAGTTGGGGCAGGGAGACTTCCAGCAGGAAAGAGAGGGTGGTCATCACTACAGATCAGCATCGCCTACCAGAGAAGGAGGTGCTGGCAACCTTTTGGGCCCCTTCTCAGGCCCCAGTGCTCTCGGGGTACTGAAAGCTCTTTGGCCACCCAGGCGCCCTTCTTAAACACCAGTTGTCAGGCTGGGTGGCCATTGGGTTCCTGCATCCACTTGCCCACTGTGTGTGGTGTTCACAGGTGCCCCAGGACCACCGGGAGTGCCAATCATCGTGCGGTACAGCTCTGCTATTGCCATCCACTGGTCCAGCGGAGACCCTGGCAAGGGGCCCATCACCCGCTACGTCATAGAGGCCCGGCCTTCAGGTGCAACCCTACCCCTTCCTGAGTGCCTGCATGCAGGGTTCTTGAGCAGGGACTCTTTACTAGTTGCCAAGGGGAGATTAGAGGCAGCCCTGTTGGGGAGTGGGAAGTTGGGGGCACTTCTTCAGAGCCGCACCCTCGCTGAAGAGACAGCCAGGAGGCTGCAAGAAAATGGAGGACTCAGCTCCAGCTTGGGCGGAGGAGCCTTCGAGAAGCCAGAGAGGAGAGCGTTCGCTCGAGCTGGTTAAATGCCCGTGTCCTCTGCATGACCCCACTGCGGTGTGCCACATAACTAAGGCAACCCGGCTGCCACCGCCCGCAGCTCCGTCTCTGCCATCGCAGCGCTCTCCGTTCTTGTAATTGTACCAAGCTCTCCTGTCAAGCCTGAAATCGAATCACAAGAACTTCCAAAGCCATCAGGAGATGAGCGATTGATAAGTCGCTGAAGGGGGCTGCTCTCCGATCTTGTCTCAGGCTTCCTGACACCTGCTTGCTGGGCTCCACTTACTCCTAGGAGCCCCGGCTCCCCGGTTGCTAGGTTTCCCAGTTAATCAGAGGTGCCAGAGTTGGCCCAGGGCTGCAGTCTTCTTTGTATTTGGTGGATCCGAGATTAGGTGATTGAGGTTAAGAAAAGAAAGACAAGACTTGATCTGTGAGACCCCAGTAACAAATAATAATCATAATGAGGAGTACTTGAGCCTATCAGTAGCCAGTTCTCCTAATGGGGCATATTGAAACATCCCCGTGACAAACTGTCCATATCATGAGGTATCCTGGTGCTAATCACTCCAATAGCAAAGCGTTAATAATTCTAGGAGCTTCTGGGAACCGCCATGCTTGCCTTAGTCACCTCCAAATGATTGTATTTGTAAATAGCTAGTACATCTAGCAGCTCAGATCCACCGGGTTGCCTGTGGCGCTGGCTCTGTCACCACTCCAGATGGCCCCTCCTTGGCCCTCCAGAGCCAGCTGCCGAGTTGGCCAGCAGACCCCTGAATGCTTCCCCCCACCAGAACCTGAGCCTTTCTTCCACCCAAGTTGGCTGGCTTGCTTGCAGGCAGGCTGTGGAATGTTGGCCCTGGCCTCGGGCCTGTTGATTTTCCAGCGTTCCCCAGGAGGCCCAGCATGAGCCCTTGGTATTCCCAGTTTGGAGACTGTGACTAGGTCCACGCAGGTGGAATCCAGGACTTAGCATGGAAAGAAGAAGCAGGGCAACACCAGAAGCCTGGCCTGTGTTGAGCTGTGCAAGAGCTGGGGGCTGGGGCTGGTGGGTGTTCAGTCACCCCAGCCTTGCAGGTGCAGGGCTAGTGAGGAGCAGGAGGAGCCAGGGATTGAGGCCTCTGAAGTGGCTGGAGCTCAGGCTCCGGCTCTAGGAGAGGGGTCTCCTTTCCTCTGCCCCCTTCAAGCTTCCATCTCCAGGAAACAGTAGCCCCGTTCACTGCTGCTCCTGTGTTGTCCACACCTCCTGCTGCCCAGAATAAGGTGAACACACCAAATTTCCACAAGCCAGAGAGTGGCCAGGCACAGCGGACTTGGGAGGGATCCATGCCAGGGATTTACAGGCCCCTAGTGCAGGCCCTGCGTACCAGCCAGCCCCCAGGACCTGAGACCAGGGCCATGGCAGGACATTTCAGTGGCTTCTGGCCTGGCCTCCTTGCCCCAGCTCTCAGTTCCTCTCCGTGTGTGGTAGTTCAAGGGGGGATGAACAGCAGGCAGGAGCCTTAGGCTTCTAGAAGCCAGCAGCGTGGTCCTCCCTCAACCAAGCCTGTCGGCAGATCCCAGTTCACTTCTGGTTACACACATTGCTGTCCTGGCCACCCAGGGGAAGTGCAGCAGCAAGCATGAGACCACTCTGGGCAGAAATGCCAGCTCTGCCTTGGTGCCCGCATGGCTGTGGAAGGATGGGTGAGGCCCTCTCTCCATCTTGACTTTCTCATCTGTAAAATGATGAATGGTTTGTCCCCCTGATTGTTGTTATGACACACAGAAAATAAAGCACAGAGACCCGGGATGCATAACAAAGGAACTGGTGTCCCCGGCTGTGTGGTCATCATCAATCCCTCCAACACCTACTCCAAAGCAAGAAAGAGCAGGCAAAACCACAGCAGGATGTGGATTCCCACCCAGTCCTCACATTTGAAGACATGAAGCACTGAACTTGGACACGTCCTATGGAAAGGTCTCCATTCATCTATTCATTCATCCATTCATTCATTCACTCAGCAAATGCTTAGCAGGTGCTTGTGCTCAGTGCTGATTTGTGCAGAGACAAACTGGACTTGATCCCTTGAGGGATTTCATAGTCTAGCAGGAGCGAAAGGAAGAAGAGAGACAGTAAGTTAAACAGAAGATGTGTATGAGGCCTTAAGTCCAGGGGAAGCTGGGGGCCTTGGAGCTTTGGAGTTTCCTTCTCAGGACCCTAACAGCCTGGGTAGATGCAGAACAACGAACCCACAAGGAGCACTGCCATGAGATCCCACACAACTGGTCCAACTGAAAGAACAACACAACTGAGAGCATGTTAGACCCAAATGAAGCCAAGCTTCATGACCCTGGGGCCTTCTGAGGAAACAGCTCTGGAACGAGATGGGCCCCACAGCCTTCCCTAAATTGACAAGATCTCTCTTGATGGGGCAGGCAGCCTTCTGCAGGTCTTGCCACCCTCTGGGTATAAAATTCAGAAGTGACAGTAGGACACTGGTGGCCCCTCTGGATGAATTTGGACTTAGAAGTTGGAGCTGCAGAAATGCTTGGTGAGGAAGAAGAGCAAAACCCATCAGCCTGGGGAAGTGCATGCTGGAGCTGGGGACCCACGCTCTGGCGAGTGGCTCTCTTTGGAAGGAGCTCAGAAGCCAATGGAAAGAATGGTCCCAGAGGGTGAAGCCAGAGTTGGGGCATGGTGGATGCTGGTAGAAAATAGGGGCCTTTGGACCCCTGGCCTGGGGGACTCACTGGCCACTGAGTGACCCCTTCAAGTGTAGGCCATAGGAGGGAGGCTCTGTGAGCTCAGCCTAAGTGCTACACACCAGACTGAGTATTGAACCAAGCAGGCCAGACAGGCTGTGCCCTCTGGGAATAATGGGTGGCATTGGGTGGGACAGGATTGAAGAGGGACCTGAGGCTATGCTTCACCTCGCAGCTGTCTCGCTCTCTGTACTTCTGCAGATGAGGGACTCTGGGACATCCTCATCAAAGATATCCCTAAGGAAGTGAGCTCCTACACCTTTAGCATGGACATCCTGAAACCAGGCGTAAGCTATGACTTCCGGGTCATCGCAGTCAATGATTACGGCTTTGGCACCCCCAGCAGCCCCTCCCAGTCTGTGCCAGGTACTGGCTTGTGGGATGGTGAGAAACGGGGGAGCCCC
>PVKN010006924.1:0-27577 GCA_004027915.1 Capromys pilorides
CATTGTTTTGGGAATCTTGGTTCCTATGAAATATGTCAACTCATTCTTGATATGTCTCTTCTCTTGACTGATATAGAATGATACATCTTTTACAGAATTGATCTACAGAAAGGCAAATTCTAGATATGAGTTTTGCCTGCAGGTTGTGCTTATTACTTATGCATTTATAAATATGAATACACATAATATTGTGTATGAACATATACACAGAAATCTACATATATCATACACAAATGTTATACATCAACACTATACATGATATCACAAACACAAATAATATTCCATCATATGTTTGGCATTTCTGCCTGGCCTACTATAACATTGAGAAGGACTGTTATTCTTTGTATATGGCATATATTTCTTCTTTTTATTTCTAAATGCTACTTGATCTTTAGGGTCCAGAAAATCTTTCTTTTTCCATTAAGCCTGGGCCATTTCTAGGCCATCATGTGATTCATATCTATAGTCTTAAGTTTACTTCCCAGGGGAGTCATAAATGTAGAGCCCATGCGCCATGTACCCTAGCAAGATTAATTATCTGCCATTCACAATCTAAGTACCCAATAAATATTTGTTGAATGTTCAATGCATAAATTAGAATCATGCGTCTATCATGGTGCACTGAACATAGTTTAAATTCAGAAAATAAATGCACTGTTCACCATGTCCCCTCATATCTTTACCTTGGCTGTACATGACATTCCTTCAACACAACAGCTATTCCTGCTGTTTCAGTTTTTTTTTTTTTTTCTGTATAGGGATCAAACTTGTGACCTTGCACTTTCCAGGTAGATGCTTATACTGCTGAGCTATATTCCCGGACCCTGATGTCAGTTTTTAAAAATCTTAACTATGCATTGCATCCCTCACTGAAATGAACTTCATTCATGAAGCCCTATAATTCACTACAGAGTGGCCTCTTTTTATTGCTATTCCTATAAAGTTTAGGCCATTTCAAGTACAATGCTTGATATTATAATTCTTGGTGTATATACCTGATTTCTTAACTTATGGTACAGCTCTTGAGAGAAGAATCATAGCCCTAAAGTTCAAGATACAGAAGTAGAAAACTTTAAAACTATCTGTACAGAACTTGTGGAATTGACTCTTCTATTCTACTTAGATTTCTTTTGTTCAAAGCATCTTGACCATGTATCTTCCCCACACAATCTAGACCTTAAAGCTCTATAGTCTTTAATTAATTCTAGAAGTTTCAAATGTCTCTGCTAAACCAAACTTCTCCAGAGCAGGGGCCCATCTAGTTCTACCCTAGACTCAAGGCGAGGCTCATTTTTGGACTATTTGATGTAGTAAAGATGTCAGCTTAATGGATAACAGGTACACATTAGAACAATGCTTATGTCCATCAGATCTTTCTGCACATTTCTCACTAGCAGTATTCTAGGAGTACCAGTTCTGATCCAATCAGTTGATAGACTAATCTGGTAAAGCTCCCTTGAAAATGAAGCATTTTTGATCATTCTTGATTTTGGAATAAAAAGCTCTCCATGACTGTGCAACCTACTTTAGAAGCAAATACAGAGCCTCATTTTAAAGATGAGAGGCAAAGGGAAAATATTTATTGCAATACTTCAGTTAAGACAATGACGGCACTGTTCAATATTTAGTTGTCATTAAATTTTTTACAGGGCAATTTGACTAAATTAAAAAAAATCCTCTTGGGCCTACTACAATTCTAATTGCTCATCTTCTTATGAAAGACAAACTCTGCTCAAGAGCTCAGAGGCAGTCCTTCCCAGATACATGGTTCTGTCATCTGTAATTCTTCAGCAACTTTTCCCCAGGAGAGGCATGTGTGATCAGTTAGTGCTGCTGCATCCTCCAGTGACTAAGTTGAACTCAAGTAAGTAGCTTAGAAGACAATGGTAGTGAACATAAAAATAAAATGACTTGATCTGGTCTTGGCATAAAAAGAAACACATGGCTTATGAATGTCATCCAAGATCATGATTTATGTCACATCATAAGTTAACTTTGGCTGAACTATCACATAAGTGGGCACAACTGGCAAATGAGTATGCGCACACACGCACACATACACACACACAAATGCCAGCATGTATGCACATGCTTGAACATGCTTGCTTATACCTCCTTATGTGGACACTATGCCTCATTCCTAATCTCTGGCTATTTTAAGGAACTATTCTAGAGCACCCAAATAGTTCAAAAAAATTTTGGTTAGCTCCATGAGAGAGGAAAAAGAGGAAATTTGCTTTCTGAATTACTTTCTATGTGTAAGTACTGGTAAGCTATGAGATTTGTGTCTATTATTAAACATTTTCTTATATTCTACTTTTTTCCAATAAACTAAAAAATCAAGTAAAAGCTACTAATAAGACAAATATAAAGCAAATAATAAAGCAAATTAATGAACGAAATGAAATCACTTTCTTGTGAAGATATATGCATTTTTATGTTCACAGAAATGTTACTTGTAATAGCTAAGGTAGGAAACAACCTAGGTGTCTACCAATGGCTAAGAGGATAAAATCTAGGTGTCTATCGGTAGATGAGTTGAAAAGAAACTGCACAGATAAACTACTGTGCACCCTGAAACTGAGGTCCTGCCATTTGTCACAACATGGATGGGCCTAGAGTCAGTGAAGGAATGTGAAATCAACTACACAAAGAAAGAAAATATAATTTATATCTATGTGGAATCTAAAAACAAAATCCAATGTAGGGAGAAGTAACAGGGGTAACTGGCAGTGGAGTGGGGTGAAACTGGATAGAAATTTAGGCCAAAAGATACTAAGTAGCAGAGATGTGGAATGAGCAGGTTCAGCAAGCTCAAGTGCGGCATCAGGATTATAGTCAATAGAAGATTATCATATCTACATTTTTTTTGCTAAATGAATGGATTATAGTTGCTCTTGTCCAGGGGTGGTAAAACTTTATTAGATGATGAAGGTATCAATTTATTTCAACATAATACATAACTATTTTACTATATACATGTATTTTATAGCCTAGGGGTGTATCTTAAATATATGTCTGAGAATTATTATTATGTTTTTAGGAAAACAGTTAATGAAACACATTTTTCTGTACTCATTTTTTTTTGTGGGACTGGGGATTGAACCCAGGACCCTAAGCTTGCCAGGCAAGAGCTTATTCTACTGAGCTATCTCCCTAGAACTGTACTCTTCTTTAAAGTCAAATTTCTGCTAAAATGCCAGTTATTAAAACACATGCTTTCTACTGATTTTTGGGGCATAAAACATAATTTTAGCTTTAATCTCAGAACACATTTAAAAATGTCCTTCAAGATTATTATACCATTTCACAGGTCTTTGAAATTCTTCAAGCCCTGCCCTGTGGAGTGAGAGTCACCTTAGTAAAGACAGCAGAGATTAAGCCTCCATGACTTTAGAACAGCAGAGAATCTCAGCTGTAATTCTTTGGCTCAAAACCAAGGTCTAAAACAAGCCATGGGAAAAGCTGTTGAAGTGGTGCCTGTAGTTCTGTCCCTGTTGGACTTGCATAATGTTGACATGACATGCAGAGAGGCCTAGATGTATTTCAAACAATTCTGACTTCTCTATAAATATTGTTGAGTTGCTTTAAGAGGTACAATAACATATTTTACTACTTCTGTTTTCTAAATTACTCTGCAGCTCCTCAGTAGCTCACTTTTGACTGGAAGTCAGGGAGGACATCTTAACACTAAGTCTGCTGTTAAAATATGTTTTCCAGTGTCAGTTGGGTGGTGAATAAAGGAGTCAGGTACTCCAGATACAACGATTGAATTCCATGCCATAGCATGGACCTGTCCTCAACTGATGCTCAGGAAGGCAGGAAGACCAAAGATTCATTTGTGGATAAAAAAAAAAAATGTGTCCCTTTCATTATTCTTCCTTTATTCTGCAGTTTCTGCTACGTAAGTTTGAAAATATTGTGATCTCCCTAGCAGAAGAAGAGTATAAAAAAACAAGGAAAATTAGAGATGGCCAAAGAATCTCATGGATTCTGAGATTCTGGGTACCTCATCTGACTATTTCAGGTTTCTCTTCTCTCAGACTTACCCAAATGGTAATCACTCACTCAGAGAGGGAGAGGGCAAATTCACTTGAAATCTGCAATTTTCTTTCTCAGAGAATATTAAGTGCACTGAATTCTGAGCTTGGGGAAAAGACTATGATATTCTTAGTCACTGATGAGCAGAATGATCAGTAGGATAATAACTCTTCCATGTCATTTCAAAAGCTTTCCCAAACTTTCCTAAGGATCTGGCTTGCTCTCAACAAAAATGCCCTCACTATGCCATGTGGTATTTATTTTGAGTGTGAAAACACTGGATGCTAGAGCTGACTACTGTATTCTTTCTAAAATATGCACAAAAAGTTCTCTTCATTTATGAATTTAAAGCTGGGCTATTTTCTGTTTGCTGCTACTTAAAACTTTCATTGTTTAATGAAATAATGCAAGAATTTGCTTTAACCAAGTTCAATATTTTTTGCATAACACTGGGGCAGGAATAGCAAAGCAGAACTTACCCTCTCTCCCAACAAAAGCATTGCTTGAGCCCACCAGTGCCAAGGTCAACAGCAGCTGCCAAAGACTCATCGCTGTGGGATCTGCAATTACAAAAAGAATATGATCAAGCCACGCAATGGAAATTAGATCATAACCAAGAAATGGTCTTTAAAGGCTGGCAGAACCATGAGTGCATTAGAGTGCCAGTTCTAGTAGGAATCCTACTAAGTTGCTCATTCCCCAAAGTTTCACACAGCTGTACTTTTCATGAATACAAACAGCAAGTTGTAATAAATTCTACTTCCTGTGGGTGCTTTGCTCAGGAAATAGCATGAGCATTAGAAGTTTTCCTATCTGACACAACTTCAACAGGACCAATTTGTCTTGTTTTACTTTGATTTTGAAATAGAAATGATTCAGTGGTATCACCAAACATGGTGCTTTGAGCTGAACAGACCCTAAAAGGAAGAAAACAAAGTAATAGTAATGTGTCTAAATCTGTTTCCCAGGGATCCAATGAGTGCAATTAACACTGGCAGCACTGTGCTATGAGCTTTGTGAAAGAGAGGTAAGAGAAGGAAAGTAGAGAAAAGATGAGAAGCCAAAATCAATCAATCAATCAATCAATCAATTAATCAGTCAGTCACTGGAGCTTTCTAGGTTTTTTAAAATTTTATTTTATGAGGACTATGGGCTCTGGAAGTTCTAGGGATGTGAACTCCTCAGACACCAAGAGGGATTAATTATGGTCTTATTATGGAATTTTAAGAGTTGTCGAACTTTGAGCCTCCCACTTGGTCAGTGCACACCTTTACCTAGGGGAAGTCAGTGTCTCTGGAAAGCATAAGCCTTGGCACTTATGTCCCAGAGTCTCTTGGAGTAAAATTTGGCTTGGCTGAAAATGAATTTGTGCTGCTCTTGTGGAGCTGTTGCAGCACCTAATCACCAATGCCAAAGCTTAGTTGCAGTATTTCGATAAAACTGTGCTATTTACCAGGCATCCAGACATAATCATCCTACCAACCTCCAGGGCTTCTATTGGCCCCACTGTTATTAGCAAGCATGACATCAATAAAGTAGTCCTTTGTGTTATCGTAATTAGTTTTCAATACTGACCAAAAATGTTTTCAGGAGCTTACACTCATGGTCCGGTCATTGGCTGTGTAATTCTGAAGAGGTATAGAATACTTAATGTTCTATAATTTAATTCTTAGATAGCCAGCAATATATCAATACTTTCGTTTCATTTAATTTCTATTCTTAAAATAATCTTACTAAAGACGATTTATCTCTGTAGGAATCAAGTATCTTTTTGTGTTTGAATACTCCTGTAAACACCCACATGTATGAGATCACATCAAACAATGCTTCTTGGAACTACTGGTGGAAATAAAGTGTAAAAGTGCAGATGAATTCATGTTATCAAGTGGGGAATTTCAACAAATCTACATTGAAGTTATAACCACATCTATGTTTTTAATTCTTAACCTGGAAGGACTGGACCAGTGGCCCTGTATAATCATCTACTTTGCTAATATGCACCTCTGAGCTCTTTCTTGTGCCCTTTATTTTTGGAGTGCAGCCTGTGTAAGCATAGTTAGAAGCTTCAGTGGAAATACATAGATGACTAAAACAAACTCTGTTTCAGGCAGACGGGTCTTTCAGTGGCATACACTATCTTAATATTGGGCTGTAGTAGTGCATCTCCAGTTCTTAGGCCAGTTTTGCTTCCCAACTGAGTAAAGACAAGAAAATGTTTGCTTTGCACAAAAGAGTGCCTTCTTTGGTTGTGCGGTTGTCTTTTCAGATTTCTCAAAGTTGGCAGGTGCCAGTGAAAAGTGACTGGTGCTTCTGAAGAAGAATAGTAGGTAAAGCTCTCAAATCCCAGTTTAGAAAGTTGTTGCCTGCAAAGGAGCTACAGTTCGCCCAAAGAAGGAACTGAAAACTCCTCCCCAAGCCAAGCATACCTCAACAGAGCATGTTCTAGCTCACAAAATGAGCAAACTAAATAAAATTAATCAAAAATCAGTCTACACTTTTCATAGCAGAAAATTAAAAATTATTCAAAATCACCTTTCTCTCAAATGAATATGAGACAGTACACAGCCACCTGGATCAATATAGCACTGCCTAAGAATGCGACCGAGGGTAGACCAGAAAGAGGATAAAGAAATGTAGTTGGATTCACTTGGAGCTAATTGCTTTCTTCTAATCTCCCTTTTCCTTCCCCTACTGTTCGGCCAGTGCATACTACTCCAAAGAAGCTTCCTTTATATTCCCTTGGAAAATTGTCACTCGTGACATCCTATGACTCAGGCTAAAGGATATTCCCTTCCATTTCATTGTACCTTGCTTCCATCAGCTTTATTGAGCACCACATAGTAGCTTCTGAATGAGGCGGTCCTTCTTATTAAGTTCTGGATAACATGGAATGCCCTTAGATGAGAACAGAGTGTACGCACACACTTGGAACTCTGATATCACCTTAAAAATGAGGTGCCAGGTATTAGAAAGAGATTCTTTTTCTCTGAGCCCTTTTTGGCCCAAATAACCAAAATTCACAGATATTCCTTGGCCATGAGGTTTAAGAGTCCACACAAAATTCTGCCATATAAGAGATAACTTGCAATGTAAGTAGAGACAGCCACTGTTCAGAGTAATCTACCAGAGTGCACCATATCCTCCTGTGTTTTTAGGCTGGCAGTATTTTCCTAAGAATCATCCTTCACTAAATGTCTTATGATAGTTGCCTAGTTTTTAGCTAGAGCCTCTTGACAAGCTTTTTAGCAGGACAGACAGGACAAAAGAATTTCTGTCCTTGAATAATGAAACTCACACACACATTTTCATTTTCAATGCCTGAGGCATGTTGCATGTTTACCCATTTCTCAAGAGATAGTTTAAAACCAGTGTAATGCACTTGGCATGAGATTTAATTCTGTAGATTATCCAATAGAAGAGGCCTTAAAACTAAAAAACTATATCTATGCTACACTGACTTTCATTCCATATTTATAAAACAGACTATAAACACATGAGAAGAGATAGAGGTTAGAAGTGATTTTTTTTCAGTATGATATAACCAATTCCAAGCAAAGAAAGAAATTGGTTCAATTATTTTGAATTTAAAATTAATAGGCATTTTCAAACTATTAGTTGCCGATAGCATTGTGCAAAGCACTATGGAAATCAATAATAAGGCAAAAAACAACTGTGGATCTGGACCTTAAGAATTAGACAGTACAAGCAACTTGAAATTGAAAAGTGAACATATGTAAAAATGGAAAGTAAAAGCAGGGGATCATAACCTACTGAATAAGAGGGCTTAGATAGAGCTGAGTAACAGGTATGTTTGAGATGGGTAAGGAAATGAGAGAAGGGTGGTGGGGACCCTGCAGAGGCAAATGCTCAGTACAAATGTCCTAGTGTTTGAGTCCAAGCTTGCTTAGGGCACATCCTGTGGAGTCTATAGAGTAGGGAAAAAGGCTCAGAATTATGAACACAGGTGACAAAACTAGGTTGGTAAGGTAGAATGAAACTGAAACATCATTCTTAACTCATAGTACTCGGAAAGAGGGAGAGGGTTTTTGGAGTAGAAAATGTATAAAAATAGATTTTCTTTAGCATGTAGCTTCCTCTTATGCCCTAATTTAATTTCACTGGAGCATATTTTGAAGATTTTCTGACAACTGAATATGCCAGATGCTAAGGAAACACATTTATCAGAAATAACAGAGCACGTATTACACCTGAAAAGTGGTGGTGTCAGCTGGAATCAGCAGTCTGGGTGGTTGGGAGTGGGGCAAGGTCATAACTACTTTAGCCTCTCCACTCTGGAAGGCATTTACAATTTCTAGAAATGGCAAAAATGTCTAGTTGGAAGCTGATGCTATGAGAACAAAAATCAAAAAAGAAAAGCCACAAATGACTCTAAGGGATAGTTACATGCCACTGACATCAAGTGAATCTAACATGAAGATTAGACTATTTTGTGAAAAGTCCTCGTATCATCTTTTAGATTCCATATAAACACTGAGAACTGTTCTTATCTTGGTAACTTGGAAAGAACAAAATGAGCTGTCAGACAAAACTACCTTCACCTTGTTATTTGTATCAGACACTTACAAGGAAGTGGTCAAAAGCATACTCAGAAGTATAATCTAAGTATATTGATATATGGGAGGAATTGCATCATAGATTTAGGAGGCTAGAGTCTCATTAATTCAGTAAAAACAAAACAAAACAAAACACCAAAATGGCAACTGAATTAATAAAAGTACTCAGTTTGTTTAAAATGTTTGCTGATTTGGCTTTTCTGATTCTGAAAAAAAAAATGAGTTAATTTTAAAAATTTCAGGAGAATCAGAATTGTTTTTACTGCAAAGCCAAGACTTTAGGTAGGCAATTCAGCAAATGAAAATTCTTTCTTTCTTTCTTTCTTTCTTTCTTTCTTTCTTTCTTTCTTTTTTTTTTTTTGTACCAATAAGACTTTTTATTCATTGTATTTTCCTGAGGAAAGAAGGGAACAAAAAGTCAGCACACATGTTACAAAATGATTAGAAAATAGGAAAGAAAGTATAGCGGGGCATGGCAAAATCAACCATCAAACAGATACCCTGTAAAGGGGTCACCAAAGCCCAGGGGCATTGGTCCTAGAAGTACAGGAGTGATGTGAAGGGTTAGGGAAAGAACAGGCAGGTGTATACTTTCCCCCCTCCACCCTCCATCCCTTTCCATAAATTCAAGATTTCACATAAAGCTTTGGTTTCTAGCAGTAAACATGGAGTTAGATTCATTTGTCTCCTGTTAAACAATCTTGAGGCCATTTTGACATAAGTTTCTTATACCTGCATAAATAAAAGTTCTTAAGTGACGAGTATACATTCATCCTCCCTTTCCTGTTCTCCTGACCCCACTTGCTTCTCTAGGATTACAAATGAGTAGGTTCGATACATCCGAACAGCAGGTGTTTGGCATGAATTGCATCCAATAACAGTCTTGACTCAGGAGTTTGGGAACAAGGGGTAAGGGATCCTTGCTCCCTCAGGATTTCTGCCTCAGTCATTTAAGAGTTGCAGAGATACTTAAAGAATTAAGTACATGTGTGTGTGTGCGTGTGTGTGTGTGTGTGTGTGTGTGTGTGTGTGTGTGTTTAGATTTTCTTTAGGGAAAAAGGTTTTAGGACAGATTTAGCCCCAAATAGGAAATGAGAGGAGGACTTTGAAAAATAGTTCAAGATCCCCACTTCAAAAAGAGCCTCCCCCAACTTATTTTTCAGATCCTTTTGTCTGGTGCAGAAAATTCAGTCAAAGATGCTTTGGCTATTTTTCTCTCACACAAAAAGAATTTTGCAAACAATAAAACTCCAAAAGAACATGGAGAAAAGACCAACACATGTTTACACAAACTGGAACACCTAGCAATCACCAACTCAGAGACTCAGTAAAAGTTCTACAAACCCCAGACAAATATAATAATTAAGAGGGGATCAGAATTTGGGGGAGACAAGAAACCAGGATGAGACACACACGACCCAATGAATTCTATTGCATTTGTCCCATCTCAACACAGTGAGGTGGGTCTGCAGTGATCTCACAGCATGTAAACGAAGCTCCCTTTTGTCTTTTAGCTACCAAGACACTATTCATCACTACTGCAGCAGGGCAGGACACTGGCTCCTGGGACCACAGAGGCCCTCTCTTACGGGTTTCTCTGGAAGCCAAGAATGTTGAATGGTTCATTATTTTAGTCCTTGCTTCTTCACATAGCCATTCCTGCCCAGCATGGAATGGGCACAAGGGTATTGGTCTTAAAACTCAGCCTTCCCAACTCACTTTTTAAATACAAACACACACACACACACACACACACACACACACACACGCACACACACACATCCTGTTGTGCATTGTCAAGCTAGGCTTATCTGTCTAGCCTAGGATGGATCAGATATGTAAAGCAAGCCCCATACCCCTAGGATTAGACAACAATCATCACATCACCTAATTTTGGCTTCTTTTCTGAGCCTTTTACCTGGCCCAGCCTCTTGTAACTTCCCTGCATCACCTTTTCTATTTAGACTAATTTCCAATCTTCTAGTCAAAGTTCAAGTCGTGGGGCAACCCCTATAAAACGTAGTCTCCTATCAAACATTTTTAAGGTGGAGGGGGTTTCAAGAGGATACCATGGCAGAAGATTCAACTGTAATTGGCAGAAATGAGGTAGTTCACTTGATAGGCTATGCACTCCAAATGTTTGTTCTCCACAGTGATAAAAACAAAAAGTATTTCTGCTATGCAGACCTGGAGCTGCTACCGACTCATCCCTGAGATTGCTCTTGTACCTGAGAACACAGCGCAGGAATGAGGGCCTTTGATTAAAATATACAAAAATACAAAGCCAGAAGATTTATATTATGAAAAAAAAAAGTTAAATGCACAAGATACGACATTCGCACACAGTGCAGTTGGCATCCGGGAGAAAGTAGGACCCAAGGTGCAGTTATCCAAAGGAGCAAATAAAATCACATTGGCCCCAAAAGGGGTGGGAGTGAGTAGGAGCAGCAGGTCTGCAGGGTTCTCCCAACCACCCTTTTTCTGTCACCACAACCCATTGCTTGGAATAGTTACAGCACCACATCTCAAGATTGGGTTATGAGGGAAAAAGATACTAAAACCCCCTCGCATTGCTCCTGAGATTCCTTCCCATATAACTTAGTAGCTTGTGGATTGGTCTCATGCTTAATTATTTCATCTTGGCAAGGGAAATATTACATTTCCTTCTTTAAAAGGAAAACAACTTCCCTATTCTTTGTGGGGTAAAGCCTCAGATAGAGCATGCAGGTTCTAGAGTGGTTCCCCCAGAGCCCTCACTTTTACTTGGCTAGAACATGGTTGGAGTTTCTTCATCTAATCCCTTCCCCACACTGAGGGAAGACAGGGTGATGGCTGCGAACCCCAGCCTGAGATACAAGGCAGTGCCAGCTACCCCACCCCACCCTATCCCCACTTTCTCCACTCTGCGGATTGATGGCTGCTCCTTGAAACTTCCCAATAGCAAGGAATATTCCCCCACCCACTGAGCTCAATTTTGGGCCTCCAGAAGCAGGGCAGGGCTGTTGATCTCTTCTTCCTCCTCCTGGAAGTAAGCTGGCTTTCCCTGGGAGCTGGGAGCCTGCTGGGCCTTCAGTGGACATGAGGCCACCATATAGTTAATGCTTTGGCACAAGTGGCACTTCCTAGACTGGGGTGGCAGCTTGCACTCCTCGGCATGACGGTCTAGGCCACCACAGTTACAGCACCTGTCTCCTTTGGATCTGCACTTCTGCATGTTCTTCCCTTGGGCTGCCTCTCACTCCCAATACAGAACACCCCACCAGGACGGGAGACTCGGATGGATTCCAGGCCCTTGGCAGATTTTTTAAAGGTCAACTCCACTGCCTCACCCTCCTCCAGGCTCCGGAAACCCTCCATGTGCAGCTTACTCTGGTGCACAAAGATGTCCACCAGGGGGTGGAGCTCGACCCCAGTGCGGGCAGTCATGGACAGTAAGCCGAACCCCATGCGCACGTTGAACCACTTACAGATGCCGGCACCGTGCAGCAGCTGCGGCTCCTCCGCCGCCCCAGCTGCATCTGCTGGCGCCTCCTCGGGCGCCTTCTCCATCGCCTTGGCGCAGCCGCCTGCAAACTGCTGGTTGGACACCGAGCCCATGGTCATCGGCTGAGCCCCACGCCCTTGGTTGGGTGGCTGCTGGCCCCAGTGAAGTCTGGAGGCAAAGGGGTGGTTTGGAGAAGAGGCTGCTACATCTTCCTCTGCCAGCAAATGTAAACTTTCTATGCTTGTGTTGATTACTAATCCAAATGGTATCTGAAATTACTCAGTCTAATTATCACTAGACATTATTTGAGGAATTTGCATCTATAACTCATGCTATTATCTGCTTTTTTATAGTGGTAATCACTTGAAAATGAGTCAAATCCAAGTTACATTAGGTCAATTTATCTACTTCCCATTAATGAGAAAGGAAGGGTCACAAAGCTTTGTTTTAATGTGGCTATAGTAATACATTGCTTAGCAATGGAAAAAAATCCTGAAAAATGAATGGCAATTTTGTCTTGTAGACACTATAGAATATACTTACAAATCTAGAATATATATATATATGTATATATATACATATATATATATATATTTATATGTGTGTGTGTGCACACACGCATGTGCATGTGCATGATATGACCCCTAAGAGCTCTAGGTAACCTAGGTATGTGTAGAAACACACACACACACACACACACACACACACACACACACACATACACACAGAGTCTAAAACAGGTCATGATGAACAAAACTATGGTAGCCAGAAGCAGTTGATGTATGCGACTGCTGCCAATGCAACTTACCATACTGTCACACAGTAACACTTTCATAAGTAGAAAGTGTGTACACTAAAATAATAATAGCATAGCAACAGTCCTTTACTGTCATTATCAAGTATTATTAACTGTAGGTAGTTGTAGTATACTATTGTACAACTGGCAGTACAGGTTTAGTTTTAACAGGTTTATCTAGGACCATAAACATGTGGTCTACTATCTCATGCATTCTACTACAATATTGTCACAGCAATAAGGTCATCAGTTGATAGAAAGTTTTCTGCTCTATAATAATTTTATGGGATCACTGTTGTCTATACACAATGATGTTGACTAAGCATAACTATGTGCAATGTGACTGGAATTTGTAGAGCTTGAGCTCCTCTGTAATCCAGTAGGACACGTGAGATGCAAACTTTCAATGTGTAAGGTATTTACTGTAAAGTGTAAGTAAAAGGTCATCTGAGAATACTATATTGAATATTTTTTTCAAACAAAACATATGTGAACTGCATCTCTGCTGGTCAATTTAGTTACCACTAGTTATATGTAGTTAGTGCACACTTGAAATGGAACTGCTACTGATGAGTTAAACACATTTAATTTGATTGTAACTGATTATTTTAATTAAAATATTTGGAAGAGTTTGGGTGTATAAATCCACTACTTGTGCTGTACATTTTATGAACTATAAATAAAGATCAAGTATTTTTTAAGAAAATTTAGCATCTCAATTGAGACATGTAGGTATAGAGTTCTCGTGAATTTTGAAGACCTGCTGTGAACAAAAAGGATGTAAAACTCTCAATGTTATGTTGATTGCATTGAAATACTGATTGGATTGTTAGTACAGTACAATCAAATACACTATTAAAATCAATTGATTAAAATCAATCAATGCATTATTAAAATTAATATTCCATTTTCTTACAAAAACATGATTAGTTAAAATTTTAAATTACATATATGCATTGATTTCTGTTGGGTAGCATTGGCTGTCCATTTTATGGTGTGAATGCTTATATTGCTTTTCAAAACAATGTTAGCTGTTACGTTAACATTATGGTAAAGAGCAAGCTCACTTCTATATTGAATCCTGGAAAGAAACAGTTTTGTCTCTAATGATACATAAAATAAGTATAGGTAGGTTTTAAGAGATCTTGCCCAATGCAAAACAATGGAGAGCGAAGATTCACTGAAAACTTTGATAATTTGAAAGGTATGATTGTGTTTGCAGGGTTTTGGGAGAACATATCCAGTGTGCATTTGTTTAACCCTAGAAGCGTGGCTATTCACATTATACCTGTCTTCAAATCATAGACAGTGAGGTCCTAGTAAATGCTTAGTAGCTGTCTTTGTGTGATTAAATGAGGGCCATGAGTTGATGCATTTCCAGCTCCTATGATGTAAATATCTTCACCAAGACTGATTTTTAAGCTACCAAAGTGAAGCTAACGTGAAATTAACCCAGCTCATCACTGACTGAGGAAATGAATGATGCTGCCAATGTTTCATGTGCACTCTCAAGTACAAAGACTAAGTAATCTACTGATATTAATACAAAAATGTAAGAGACAGGGCTGCAGACTGAGTCCTGGGCACTCGACTTCATCCAGTGGCATCTGATCTACTATCGGCAGATTACCATTAGCTAATCAGCATTGAGATTGTCAGCTTTTCCAGGTCTACAGACTTTAATATCGGTCTGTGTCACAGCTACTGTTTTAACTTCATCGAGGTAAGGATGAGCTTAGTTCTTAAGTGAATGTGCCCTGGACTCTGAGTTAACCTAGGCTTAAATCCTGGTTTTGCCAAGCCTCAGTTTACTCATCTTTAATAAAAAACTCCCCTTTTCATAGAAAATTCATGATTAGGTGAAATAATTTTTTACAAAGCATTTTGCATACACTCTTCATGTTTCTCATAACAGTTCATTATTATAACAATTAGGGTATTTTGGTAGTAGTACAAACTAAGCTATATTTAATATTTCATGGGATAGATCAGAAGTGTATCATTCATTTATGTATCATGAAATAGGAGTCCACATAGGTCATAAAGTAATTGGTAAACGTGTTCCTGGGCCACAACAGTACCCAACACTCCATTCCAAGATCAATCACCTACATCACATGAAGATTCAAAGAAGTGGAAGTGCCCATCATACTGCAGCATGTGCAACCCTTAGGTTAAAGCAGGAACACTACCTCTGTGCTTGGCTGTACAGGCATTGCACATCTTGTTTGTTTCCCTATTAATCACAACCTCATTTTACTAAAAAAAGAATATGCTTTTATTATTTGGTTCAAGTCAATTTTTAAATTGTGAATTTCTAGCACTAAAGCATTAGATACACAGAATTCCAATGATAAGAGGCTTGGCTTGAAGCTACTATTATTCCTGGAAGAACTCAGAGCAGGTGACTTGGTTATAGGAATCTGGGTCTCCAACTCTTCCTTTATGGGTTGAGTTCTAGAAGGGCTGGTAGTGAGTTAAATGTTTGGTGCTATGACTTGTGTGCATGGTTATCTAGTTCAGAGAGCAACTTTCTCAGTGAAGAGCATTCTGTTTAAGTTCAAAAGGACCACATCTCACTACCAGTTACATCCACAGTGGTCACCAGCTCATGCAGACTGGTGCTCTTAAGGCATTCATAGACTCACAAAGCTGATGTGATTCTTATGGGGAAAACTAGTTGCACAGTTGTTTTGTGAACAGTGTGTTCCTTCTTATGTCTTATTTTATGCCATGGTATCAGCCAAATTATTTTCCCAAAACAGAACTTGAGAAAAGAAACTCTTACTAGCTTTCTGTTTTCTCACTTTTTCTACCAGTGATTTATTTTGATGTTCAGATAGGAAGGGGAAGTAGAGAGGGAGAAAGGAAGGAAGTGAAAAGAGAAAATGAGAAAAAGAAAAGTGGAAACAAAGCTTTTGGAAATAAGGAAGCAAAAAAAAAAAAAACAATGGGGTTGAAGGGAGGGTAGAGAGATGAGAAAAAATCAAGATAGATTACGTACAGGTACAAATTTCCTATGGTGAATGTTATCATTACGTATATCCAAAATGTGCTAATAAACTAAACAAAAATAGAGTTTGATTTAAAGACTATAAAAGACATGTTTTGGCCAGCAAGATGGCTCAGCAGTCTAAAACCCCTGCTTAGGCAAGCTTAAGCAATCACAGGGTCCATGGTTTGATCCCTGTCACCACATGCTGTGCCAGCTCCACCCCCAGGGCAGGCTGAGCTGGCCATAATACATACAAACATATATACATACATACATACATACATACATACATACATACAATACATACTATATATATAATAAAAAATAAAAGAACATGTTCAATGAGGTGAATGCTCTTTAAACAGATTTTAAAGTGGCATTTCTTTCAAACTTGGAGAGGAAAATGTTTTTTGTTTTATCGAATGTAAGAAGAGATCAACACACTATGGGAGGCAAGTTTGCAAGTTCTTAAGGAATGAAATCCTCAAATAAAATATCTGTTATCTTGATGAGATAGTAATCTGACAAAGTTAATATACCAAGTCCTAAATGCTTTTTATATCTTAGAGAAATGTGTATGTTCCTGGCTTCTTTGGCATTATAACAGAAGTGCAGATTTTCAAAGGGGGAGTTATTGATAGCACTAAGGGCAAAAACTTGTGAGGAACTCTTACTTTAACCAAATCCAACACGGTAAAGTTGATCTTTTCTTTTCTTTTTTTCACTTTTCTGTTCTTTTCAAAAATGTATTTAGCACAGGGTCTATAGGGTCTACAGGGTCTCACTACATATAGATTGGACTTGTAGTGATTCTCCTGTTTTCAGTCTCCTAAGCACTAGGATTATAGGCACGCACCACTATGCCCAGTCTCAATAGCTCTCTCAGCATGCCCTGGGGGCAGGGCCAGGATGGCATGCAGGAGATCAAACCCCAGTCCATGCATCTGCCTAAGAAGGAACTTTAATCCACTGAGCTATCTGGCCAGCCCTCTCTAGTTCCTTCCCCTCCCCCTTCTATTTTAGGTAAATAAGTTGGGAAACCCAAGAGTAAGGCAATATGATCTCCTGGGAAAAATATTACCAGAGAAGTTGGCAATTTCAGGCCCTACTGCCTACCCACCACTGCCCAATCTGGTAACTAAGGTGGCTATTTCAGTGGGCCTCAGTTTCCTGCCTGAAGACCATTTCACAATTTTGTCCTAACGCAAATCTTGTATGGTGTTGTGAAATAGTTGTCATTAACTAAGGGCCACTGCATTCCTGGTGCTACTTGACTCCTTGCCTTTCTGTTCCTTCAGCTGCCACCATAATTGGGCAGTATTCGTGTCTCACTTTCTATCTTATCCTCAACAACCAGTTTTGGGTTTGTGGTAGAGGAGATGACCACTAAAAAACATGCTGGGGATGGGCCAGGGAGAAGGTTCAGTGATCTAAAGCTCCTGCTTAGGAAAGCTTAGGCATCCACAGGAATCATTATTCGATTCCTGGCACTACATGCTGCACCAGCCCCACCCCCAGAGCAGGCTGAGTTGGCCATAATTAAAAAAAATTTACAAAAAAAGAATAAAACATGCCGGGGAGTAGATATGCCAGGTATTATATTATTTCACTTGGTCTTCACACAGACATTGTGAGAGGAAAGTCTCACATTACAAATGAGAGAGTAGAAATTCAGAGGTGTTTAGAGAGATCCAGTGGATCTCCCAAGATTGCACAGAGGATATTTCTGGGCATGGTTTGAAACTGTACTTACCGTCTCCAAGGCCTTTTATGTTATTAGGCAGACAAAGCACTTGATTAGAGTGTTAGTGTATCCAGGAAGAAAACTAGAACAAGACAAGAAGAAAGGGTAAAATAGAAATCTGAATTATAGAGGGAGAGAAACACAATATTTCTAGTGCTCAAGGCCTATCAAGGACAGTTGTAATTCATGAACATTGACACATGAGAACTCACTAATGGTGATGCAGCAGTTTCTTTGAGAATAATATTTATCTCCTAACACTATCTCAGTGTCTTCAAGAGGACCTGGTGTACTTTTGGATCCACTATTTAAGAGCCATGCAGTGTGTGCCATCAAGACATTGGAGCAGCACACTGCCTCCCTTTGGCCTACAGGTAAAAACAGAAAGGAGTGCATGAGCTGCTAGACAGATGGTGGGCACAGGTGGCTCAACATTGTGCCTCATCCCTAGGACACTTACAAAGTGCAACCTCATTCTTCATTTCACAGGAGATGTGATAGCTTGGGTTTGGACGATTCATTGTTAATAGAGTCAACAGAAAATACTCTCAAGAATAGTACTGTCTAATAAAAATACAAGTCATAAATGCCAATCACATGTAAAATTTTAAATTATTTTGTAATCATGTTAAAAAGTAATGAATGAAATTAATTTTAATAAAATTTTAAAATATTTCATCGTCTATTCAAGTAAAACATATTAGTGAGGTATTTTGTGCTTTTTTGATCTCGTGTCTTTGAGCCTGGTATATTTTGTACACTTGAGCCTATCTCATGTGGGACTAGCCCCACTTCAGGTGCTCAATGACCCTCTGTCACTAGTGGCTACTGCACTGGGTTGTGCCACGCTGGAAGGCTGTAGGCTCATGTAGCCTGCTCTTTGGCTGGTACACAGTGCACCTGTGCTTGTTATGACTTAGAAGGCAGGCCAAAACGCTGATAGGAGACCTTTAAACAGTTATGTTGTAAGAGCTAATAGTTTCATAGTGTCCTGAAAGAAATAGTCTTGGAACTGAAGCAAGAAGCATACTGTTTCCTATTTCTAAACTTCTGATTTAGTGCATAATTAATAAGCATTGCACTCTAAACACAGTTAAATTATAAGCCTTTCATTTGTGGCACTGAGCTCTGAAGTGTAGGGCCAGATCTGCTTAAGGCACAGTAGGTGGAATATTTCCCACTCTCATCCTTATCTTCCTTGCCTTCAAAGCAGAATGTTTGGAGCACATCAATGTGTCACAGCCTTGCCTGCACATCAGAATGACATGGGAAAATTTAACAAGTGCCCTGACATCAGCATAGACAAATCATATGCTGAGTAGTCATCATTAAAAACTTTTTATCTAAAATCAGATGTGGTGGCACATGAAATTATCCAACCACAGATACAATTACTCCAGTAAATGATAATATTTCAAAGTGTTGCTGTTGGTCTTGGGTAGGTACCATATAAAAAGTTGCCCTGAAAGGAGTGGCCATGGTTATTCAATTTAAAGCTGCTGGGAAGGGATTGCACAGGTTTAACTGGTGACCAGTCAGCTACTTTATAATGAAGACATGGTCTTGTATTATGTGGATAAGCCAATGGAGTTATTAACCTATAAAAGCAGAAAGAAAGTCTGCTGGTGAGATAGGTGCAGCAGGAAAGGCAATGAGATCAGAAATCTGAGAGGAACTTACTCCATCTTCCTTTCAGGGATCACACAGAAAGCAGGAAAGGCAGTAAAGACAGCCTTTGGGAGGAGGAAAGACTGGCTCCCAGCCTGTAGGCAACAAGGAAACAAGCAACATGGTCCTGTAATGGCAAACAAGCACATTTGGCCAACAACGAGAAAGACCGCTTCTTGGAAGCAGAAGCTTCCAGAAGGTAATACAACCCTTGCAATACTTGGATTTTATTTTTGTGAACTCTAAACAGAGAAATAAAATTGAGTCACATGATGCTCAACCCTCTCATCTATAAAACTGAAATAATAAGTGAGTGATGCTTTAAACTATTAGATTTGTGGTAATTTGCTATGAAAACAATGGAAAAGTATGTTTCTAAAAGTCCACAAGAGAGCCTGAGGTTGACTTCCTAAACATCAGTGGGAAAGATAACTCAGTCACTATAGTAACATGTCCAATGGTTAACGTCCATGTAGAGAGCTCTCTCCCTTATTTTGTTAATTTTGAGATAGGCTCTTTCTAAGTCGTCAAGTTTCCCAGCCTGGGTTCCAATTTTCAGTGCTCCTGTATCAGCCTCCCAGAATGCTGAAATTACCATGTGCACCACTACAGCTCCCTGGAGAGGGACTTTTAAGCACTACATATCAATTCAGATCCAGGAGCTTTAGTGATAAGCTAGTACAATCAAATGATAATAATGGGCAAGAGATACTGAAAAGAAAAAATGCTTCCTAGCTTTGTCTCCTTCAGCTATTTTGATGTGAAAAGGAGAATGCCCCACTAGTGAAAGGGGTCCAGTAATCTCTGACTTGTGACCAGCTTGATGATGCTGTCCCTTGAAGTCATTCAGTTCCCTGCATTTTAACTCTGAAGCTGCCAAATGATACTCTGACTCTTGTCTTTTGTTCTACATACACCCTATTTTTGGAAAACCAATATAGTAATCAGCAGAGATAAAGTTATTCAACAATGCAGTGGAAAATTTTTTTAAAAATTGGCATTCTGGTGTACTGACTCATCTTCTCAGTTTGGCTACTATAAAGTAGGCCTGGGACTTTGATTCTGATAGTGAGATTTGAACATGTAAATGGATTTGAGATGACCCCAAAGAAATTGTGAAACCCTGAAAAATCCTTCCTTCATCAGTTTGTTGGTTTTACCTTTCATTTTAACCCCAAGCAAACCAGAAAATCAAAATAAAATACAGACAATACATGAAGATAAATCAAAATCAAAGTCAAAGCCTAGAGTAGAAAAATACAATAACATGAAGACTCCATCAGGGCCAGTCTATGTTTTTAGCATGTCCTTGCAAATACTGGCACAAGAGAGGTTTTCCATCTTTATGAACTGAATGCATAGATCCCATAGGCTTACATTTACTCTCCAGGGGACCCATCATGACATAACTCAGGAAACTGTAACTGAGTGGCCCAGGCAGATTTCATCTAAATCAATTGGCTGGTGGAGGAGAATTCAAAGCAACAGCCTGAAGCAAACCCTGAGTCACAGAGATACTGTCTATCTACTAGGAAGTCAAACCAACAGATCGACAGACAAAAAAAGCAATTTTTTTCTTACACTCATCTGAGTGAAGTCTGTTATTTCATGATCTGTAGAACAGAAATAAAACATCTCTCTCATTGAAAAGTGACAAATAAAATTTTGCATTTCAACCACTTGTGACCATGTTACAAATGAAATCCTTATGTTTCAAATGAGGAAGGAGAGCTATGCGAAATCTGCAGGGGGCTTCAGGCAATGAGATATGTCTGGATGCTCAGGGGCACCAAAAACAACCGATCAAGGTTGAACTTGGTATTTCCTATCTCCCTCCAGTTCCTGTATAATGAACAAGAAGATTCCTGTTCTTTAATTCTCATCTCACTAGAAATCAGCATTTGCCCAGTTACCTGATCTAGACCCTGGTTATTTCTTCTCCTTTTACATTTAACTCATCATCATAAGAAGTGATTCTGTCCCAGTATTTTCTCTCAACCATAGTGCCTTCTCCTCCTCCTCCTCCTTTTCCAATTTTAGCCCACTGCCTCCTCTTGTCTTCAGAATTTTCACAGCCTCCTTCATGGTGTGTCTTCCTTTAGGTTAAAGGCTACTGTTTCAAGATAAATTGCAAATCTACCTAGCCTTCAAAATCACATTCAAGCATCACCGTCTTCCTGAAGCCATCATCCCTCCTCCTTCCCCTCTGTCTCCCTCTTTCTCTCTCTCTGAGATTCAGCTGTTTACTGCTCTATGTCTACAATGATTTTTGCAACCTTTGGTATAATGCATGCCACAAGTGAAAGTCCTGAGATAATGGAACTGCTTGTGGCATAGCTAAGTTTCTGTTTCACTGTCTGAAAGTTTCAGAGGGCAAAATCTGCGCACTCTATCTACCATCACGCCACTCAATGCCTCCCCCATCAAGATGCCTGGAAGTATTTGAACAGATGTGTGTCCCTTATGTGTGCATTGGGTTGAGTGAGTTTTGCTGAAAGTTAAAATGGAGACTAGAGGCTCTGGATGATCTTTCTGAGAATATCCAGATGCACATACACCTGCAGCTTCTGGATATGCAGAAGACAGTTAAAGAAGAGCAAAGAGTAGTTTGAGGGTTAGAGGACAGGCCTAGAACTGAGCTATAGTCAGAGTATAACATGAGGGTGGCAGGTATGCAAGCTAGAGACTCCTCAAAGGTAAAGAAGGTAACAGTAAGGTACTGATTGGCCACTGTCCTTACTCCTCCAGCTGTGGCAAAATCTGCATCCGGGTCAGCCTTTTCTCTTGACACCTAGCTTCCACTCCCACTCAATCACCACCTATTCCTTATTCTGCTTTTATAGAAAAGATGGCAAAAAAAAAAAACCTTCAAAGGGGAAAATAGAAATTGACAAGGTACACTGTGCCTTTCTATTTCTTTTTATTATCACACAGGATAGAAGTTGAATCACAATTTTTTTCATTTGAAAAATGTTTCCCTTGTCTACTAGTTTAGATTTCTTAATGGATAATTAGTCTGAAAATAAATGGGCTTACTAATTTTCCTATTAATCACAAGGGCTGCAAGCCTGAGGAGACTGGTGAGGACCAGGTTTGGGGAGGAGAAAAAGGGGTAGGATTCTAGGGAGAGAGGGGAGACAGAGGAGGAAGAAGAATCCTTGGAGGCCAGGTCCCTAGGGACACTTTAGTCTAATGGCCCCACATTCTCTAGATGAGATGGAGGTAAACACAGGCCAGAAGGGTGAAGAGTTATGCACCAGACTGCACAGTATGTTATGGTCAAGCAGCCCTGGTCTTCTGATTATTCTAGTTTGTTTTCAAACTGCCACTGTGGCTAATTTGAAGAATCACTTCAAGAAGCAACAAGATATACTCACTCAGTCTTAGGTGTACCATCATACATATTATTGTTATAGTTAGGCGTTTAGTACAAACAATCATAACAAATGGGCACGTGGGACTCAGATCTTCTGGCCTGCCCAGCCACTGGCCACTCCCCCACCTGCCTTCATGAGTGCTGAGTTCTCTGTGCCACTTTCTTTGAAGTAAAGTAAGAACCTGGATCAATCCAGGAAAAGAGTTTACATACAAAAGATGCAGACCAAGCTGTACCTAACTCTGAAGATAACCCTGCTAGAACTTTGCAGTGATTTCATTTATCATCATGTCACGCTAGGGATGTTCATAGTCAGCAGATCTGTAGCTCACCTTTCAAACCTCATAGTGAGATGAGAAATTGCCAGAGAGGGCCATCTACACCTGTATGATCTGCTCTCACTTCCATCTGTCTTTCCCTTTCCATTTTCTATCATTTCTCCAAAAATCTCCATTCCTCTGTCCATATTTTCTTGGGAGGTTCTAGGTCTTCCCAGGTCTCATCTTATGCCTGTCCTCTTGCTCCTTTGCCCGTCTTTGCCACTCATTTTTACAAGCCTCAGCCCAAAGGGTCTTTAATTTAGAAGCATCTTAACATTCCCCATCCCCAACTAAAACCAGTTTGGTCCCTTTCCTACTTCCATTATATAGTCTAGTCAAAGCTGTACTACTGCACTATAAGGGATCAGTATGTTTCTCTTCTCTGTTTGGAGGGTCATCTTGCTGCCCACCACACCTACCACAGTGTGTAGTACTCCCAACTTTAAATGAATGATTGGTAGAATGAGCACTCTGGGGTAGTGTTTTAAAGCAGGTGTTTGGAGTGAATGCAGTGTTCTCTTCTGTTGCTAGTGGACCTGAATGCCCCACAGGGAGACAGAATAAGTGGTATTGTCCATTGTATCAGGCTACCTGGGGTGTTTTTGATCAAGCACACAGTAAGACACCCAATAGAGCAAAGAACAGAGATAGAATAATAAGAGGATAGAATCATGTTTTCCTTTTCTTCAAAGTTTTGACCATCAGAGTTTAGGGACCCTGGAAGAAGATACAGCACACATGAAATTGTGGTGTCAGGTTTTTTTTTTTTTTTTACAAACTTTCGTAAATGTAAACTAACTGCTACACAGAATAGAATTAAAACTCTAAAGTGTTTCCTGAATGCAAATTATAGTCCACATTGACTTTATAAAAATGTACCTGCTACAGAAATGCTGAAAACAGTAGCCCTACCTTAAAAGATGAGAGTTTGGAAAGCCAAATTACATTTTGATGGTGATCAGAAAAGAAGATAGGAAGCCAAAGGCTTTTCCTAGTAAGAAAATTTTATAGACTCCAGCACTAGAAAGACCATTATTGCCTAGATAAGAGAAAACAAAGATATTCAGGTAACGAAGGGAAAAACAAAGTTGGAGGAGAAAAAAAGTAGCCAAATCCAAGCTAGCTAGAAAATTTGTATCTAAAATTACAAAAGCGAGTAAGTATGTTTGGTGCAGAATAAACAATTATATTTTTGTCAAAGTTAATAATAAATAAGAGAAGGGAATGCTAACCAGTAATCCTGCAGGTATTCTTGAAATAGAGGCTGGATTTTCACTTTTATTTTGTCCCAATCTTGATTTTCTCCAGGCTTATATAAAAACTTTTCTAATGTTCTTCTTTTTATCCAGCCATGTATGCAAGAATTAGACTGCATTGATCTGGTAAAATCTGCCTCAGAGAGCAGGATTGAAAGTGGAGCTCCATGAACTGTCACTATTGTCAATTTGTTCTCTTATTCTCTAACTTCTAGGCTGATACTTTGATATAACCTTTTAAAAAGCTGCGAAACCAATCATATTCTTTCTCTTTCACACACACACACACACATACTCTCTCTCTCTCTCTCTCTCTCTCTCTCACACACACACACACGCGCGCGCGCACACACACACACACACACACACACACACAATCACCTGGAAGATTAAGTCACTTCAGGTCATTGCCTCACACAACAAATCTCGATCTTTGCCCAGAGTTTCTTTGAGTGCTGCCAGCTGAAGTGTAGGACAGGCCTGGGCTGGTGGCTCATGATAACTGAAGCAGCCAGGTTCACTGAGAAGCAGGATAAGCCTTACAACTCAACAAAAGCATCTAGAGAGATTGAAGACAGAGATTTAACTATCTGAATCTAATCGTGTTGCAAGAATAGAAGCAGAAATGTCTCAAAAGGGTACATTCACTTGTGTCTTGCTAAGGTGTCTCATGGTCCACAGTACAGAAAATTTAATATTCTTGAAATAAAAGATAAATGGGTGAAGAAATTCCCAAAATGTCAGTATCTGTTGGAATTTCTGGCACACTCAAATTTACTGCAAACATTTAAGCATTTTTATGTCAGTGTTGCTAGGGTAGTGGACCAGAAAACTTTTCGTATCTCCTGCATCTTAATTATTTTGAGCCTTGTCCCAAATCAACAAATTTCAACTGTGGTTATTTTGGTTAAGAGAGCAGAAGGCCACACACTTAGATAATGAGATTTTAGTTTATTATAAATTACCTTGTACTAGTTCTCTCTCAGAAAAAAAAATCAGAAGTCAAACTGAAGTTGCAAAAATAGTAAATACATAATGAATTTCATAGAGCAATATAAAAACCAAAAAGGCTTTTCTCACCTGGCACTTTTGCCATCGTGTTTGTAGCTACTCAAATGGTTAGAACGAGCATGTTGTTTGTCCTCAAGTGTGGACTGAGTTCCTGTAACTGCAGGAATATGTGACTAACAGTCCTATCTGTGACAAACATCCTAAACACACTATCAACACAAAAAGATCATGACAACACACAGGATTTACGAGTGCTGTAGAAATCATGAGTATTTTTCTGATTGCAAGACTCCATCTGCCTGGCTAGCTTCCTTATGTTTGTATGCAGCAGGCCATTTAATAGATACAGATCCGCTTAACATAAGAAACTCTCAAAGGAGAAAGCTCACTTGAATGGGTTAGTCAACAATGGCATAATATGAAAATTTCACTGATTCTGAGTTGTGGTTCATTCGTTTTGAAATCATGGTTTGAGTGTATAGAACTGCCTGCCTGTGAGATCCCTCTACAGCACCTTTCCAGAAGTCTATAAATACCTGGTCTCTAGAGTGTTCAGTACGAAGAAAAACCACAAGAGTGGTCTGAAGATATCGTCTTCATTCTCTGCCTGTTCCATCTTATTTCCAAGCTTTATCTCTGGTATCCTTTGAGTCCATTCCTTTTCCTCTACCTCCGTTACTGGTGCTACCCAAACCTGTCTGAGAAGCATTCTCCTAACCCCAGATGAGATGGATCAAATCCATCATTCGCATGCACATGCAGATGGGAAACACAGCTACCATCATGATGTCCTGCTAGATGAAACACTTATATAATTTTCCTTGTTTGTGTGTTCAATACCATGATTCCTAACTAAAATTTAACAGTTACCCCAAGTATTTATTCTTTCTACTTTAAATTAACATGGGAATTAGTAAGAGATGATATTGTACGACCACCAATGGATGTTGAAGGACTGGGTCACCCATCACTCAGAGGAGGGGATCTAGACCTGCTGACAATTCTGTAACTCAATAGTAAGTTAAATACTACCAGGTAATGAAGGTTTATACACAAGCAGAGAACCAACAAGCTAGTGACATCAGACAGCCTAGATTTCTAAGGCTTATCTTCATAAAAGGGTGTTTTTGCTTTATTTTTTTCAGAGTCAAATGTAAAAGTACGAAACAATGAATAAAGACTTTTGTAAAGACATAACCTGGGGCTAGGAACACAGTTCAGTGGCACAGTGCCTGTATGGCAAGTGCAAGATCATGAGTTTGATTCCTGGTAAAAAAAAATGTAACTTGAAATATTACTCTTCATTCCCATAAAAAAAAAAGAAAATCTACTCAGATGCATGATCTGATAGTGATATGGCTTTGCATGATTCTTAAGAGATACCTGTTTCTTTTCCAAAAGAGAAATGAGTTCTATTCATGTGCTGAAACCAGAAATACTTGGAAATGGTGGAAGTCATGAAATTTGTATTAAGAGCATGACTGTGGCCCACAGGAATAAGAGTCACTGTCAGATAGAAATATTGGCTTGGTTTAATAAAACTCTGTCAACTACATTCCCAAAGCTCAGTCTAGTCAGGTTTTATCAAATAAGTGCAGTGGTTATACTAAGAGAATGATAGAGTGAAAGACTAACAAAAGGAATGTGAGCTATATACTTTCTATATCCACTTTCTACAGCCAAATGTATACTTTTTTAAAAAAAAATTTTTCTTTATGTATTTAGTACAGGGTCTACAGGGTTTCACTATACTGATTGGACTCATAGTGATTCTCCTATTTTCAGTGTCCCAAGCACTGGGAATACAGACAAGCGCCATCATATACAGTTTCAGTCACATCTCAGTGCACCCTGGGGTCAGAGCTGGCACAGCACCCTGGGCCTGGGCCCTGTGGCATCTAAGCAAGTGCTTAAATCTGCTAAGCTGTCTGGCTGGCCCTCCAACTATGTACTAAACACTGTACTCAAGATGATGTGAGACAAAGATGAAGCTTTCTGCTTCAACAGAATTCCAATCACATGCATTCATATTTATATTGAGAAGATGAGCTAAATCAACAGTGGGAGTACACACTACTTCTGTGCAAAATGATCATTTTCCACAGAGCCAAGGTAGATATTTCTCTGATTGTAAATGCATAATGCATGTTTATGTAGACGTTTAATAAATATGTATGTATTACAAAACAAATTATGGATTTTTTTTCAAGTACAATTTCTAAAGAAAATGAAACACATAAAAAGTTGGCACATTTTGTCCTATTGACAGAGTCTCTTACATATTTGCCAAATATATTGCTGTTTTTTTCTAG
>PVKN010006925.1:0-27568 GCA_004027915.1 Capromys pilorides
CTCTGAATAACTACTATGAAGACAACAATATGCATTGTATTAATTACTGTAACCATCCTACTAGCTTGTTTTGAAACTGTTTCATTGCTATTTCATCTTTTCTTCTCATTACAATGAATAAAAACTAAAAATAAAATAAAATTAGAATTTAGCAGTAAATTTGTTGGAATCTAGGCAGGGTTAGTTGATAAGATTTTTAAAATTACTTCTTCAAGGGCTGGTGAGATAGCTCAGTGGACTAACTTGCCTACTTAGGCAAGCTTAGGAACCTGGCACCACATGCTGTGTCAGCTCCAACCCCAGGGCACGTTGAGCCAGTCAGAGTCCAGTCATGTTGGTGCCTGGCTGTAATCCCAGCGCTATGGAGGCTGAAAGCAGGATCACCAAGTGTCTGTCTGAGTTGTGTAGTGAGACCCTGCAACAACCAAACACATTTTGAGTTTGCTTATTTTCTGTGCTGAGCCTTGCAGACTGGTTATGTTGCTAGCATTAGGACTCCTCTAGTTGGTATCTACTTTTCAGAGACATCTTCTGGCGGATAGCTATTGCCCTTTTGTTCTGTCCCAGAATCAATCACCTCCGCTTATTTGGGAGGGAAGGTTGCAGCCTACTTGGTACAGTGCTCATTTTTCTGGGTTTGGGCCACAGTATTGTCTATAAGCCTCAGACAATCTAGATTTTGACAGTCAGAGAAAACCAAGTTATAGCAATATAGCAGTCACTTTGGCTAAGGTAGCAAAAATCAGCAAAACAACAGCATCAAATACCACCTGGATATTGATGAACCCTAGGAACTAAAATGTACCACTTTCTTTCTTTCTTTCTGTACTGGGAATTGAACTCAGGACCTTGCACTTTCCAGGCAGGCACTGAGCTGCTGAGCTATGTCCTTAGCTCCAAATGTACCACTCTTAACCATAGAAATGAGATCTTTAGTTATAGTAAAAACTGTAAGACAAATAAGATACTGGTATACAATAAGTATATATTCACTAAAACAATTTTGTCTCCATAAACTTTTTTTATGTATTAGAGTCTATAGGATCTCACTACACAGATCAGTCTTGTAGTGATCCTCCTGTTTTCAGCCTCCCAAGCGCTGGGATTACAGGCACGCACCACTACACCCAGTCTCAATTGCTATCTCAGTGCATTCAGAGGTGGAGCTGGTTCAATATGTGAAGCTGGGGATGGAACTCTAGTCCCTACCTCTGCCTAAGCAGGCACTTTAATCCACTGAGCTATCTGGCAGGCCTTCCATTAACTTTAGAACAGTGTTCAATCATTGTACAATGTAGCTAACTATCTACAGATTCATAAAGTTTAATTGTTATCTTAGGGATGGGGAAATAGCTTGGTGGTCTAATCACCTGCCTGGCAAATGCAAAGATCTGAGTTCTAGTCCCAGTACCACATGTTGTGCCAGCCCCAGAACTCTGGGTGTGCCACCCCAGCCACAGAAACATGCATGGTGCTGAACACCTGTAATCCCAGCACTGGGAAGGCTGAGATAGGAGGATCAATATGAGTTCAAACTTTGAAACCTTGTATCAAATTAATTAATTAATTAATTAAAAATTGCTATCCTAATAAAGATAGAAGTTATGGTAGAAAGGGAGCATGAAAAAAATAGAATCTAAAAAACTAAGCAATGGAAGATGGGATGAAGGCGGAAAAATTGAAAGACAGATCCTTTTATAAAATGTGGAAAAAAATTAGCAATAGGAAAGAAAAAAGAGGAAAATGAAGTTTAAGATAGATGAAAAAATATAAGGGAGCAAGTTTAAAGAAGTATGATGAGGAAAGATACACACACAGACAGACAGGCAGACAGACAGAATATTCTAAACTCCACCTCCAACAAAATAACAGGAGAAAATTGAATCACAAGAAGATCAAAAAAATTAAAAATGAAAAAAAAAAAACAAAAAACCTCTTCCTATTTCCAGATGTTTCCTTTAAGGGTGTGCAGTCTTTAATTCAACAAGTTCCACTCCTCTCAGCCCCATTTGTAGCCTGTGGTTTGTGTGGTGATACCTCTGCTTGAAGTGGGCCTGAGTCCAAAGGAGGTTGTGAGGCAATGAAAACTGGGTAAAGACTCAAGTGGGCCTGAGGCACTGGGTGTACCCTGGAACTGGCCAGAGACCAGTGCTGGGGGCCAGATGCAAATGGTGGCAGCTATGGGAGGAGCTTGAAACTTCAGTGGAGGCTCCTGCAGGTTCAGGGTGCATAGTGGAGACGAGGTGTGGCTGGGACGAATGCTGGGAGATCCCAGTAGGCACTAGGAAGAGATTCATGTAGGCTTGGGCACTGGGCAGGTCAGGCCAGCACAGAATCCACTCTGGGTGCTAGACAGAGACTTCAGCATGTGTTGGACTGGTCACATGTTCCAGGAAGAGATTCTGGTGGGTCTGGATCTCTCAGCATAGACCCAGATATGCCCAGGACTGTTGTATGGTGCAAGATGGAGACTCTAGTATGACCGGTAAGGGCACAGGTTGCTTGGTACTGACTGGGGACTCCAGCCAGCTCAGGAGAGCAAATGGAGACTCACACAGGTCTGCGACACCCAGTGGAGACTTAGACAGCCCAGGGCTGGTGCATGCCACCAGACTGTCTCCAGTGAGTCCAAGGTGGATGTAAGGAGGAAGTGGCGGTGGAAACTCAGGCGACTGCAGTGCCTAGCACAAACTCAAGTGAGTTCAGTTCACCACCATACTGGGACACATGGGATCAACTTGAGGCACCATGCAGCAACTTGGGTGGGCCTGAGATCCACATAGATAACCCAAACATTGATGCAGGGTGCCAGGTAGCACAAGCATTTTGGGGGACTCAACATTCACCATTCACTTGTTTCTTGGATTTTATTAGTTTTTCCAATGTAGGCATTCACAGCTATAAATTTCCTTCTACTTTCATTCTGTCCCACAAATTCTAGTAGTTGTACCAGCATTATTTCTTTAATTTCTTGTTACTCATTGGTTATTCAAGAAGGTATTGATTATCATGTGTTGGAAAATTTCTGTGGCTCATTCTGCTACTGACTTCTAGTTTCTCTGCACTGTCACCCAGTGACATGCACAGTAAAATTTTAACTCCTTTGAATTTAAGCATACTTAGCAGCTAGCACGTGGTCTATTTTGGAGAAAATGTTATGGGCTGCCAAAAAGATTATGCATTCTGTTGTTGGGTGAAAGACTCAGTATATATTGATTCAAAGATTTGGCTCAACCCTACCATTTCTCTATTATTTTTTTGTTGCTGTTGTTGTTTAGTTGATCTTTCTACTTGTGATGCTGGGATACTGAGGTCCCTTGCTATGTTGTATTGATGTTTGATGTTTCATTTCCAGTAGTGTTTGCTTTATGAAGTTGAATGTACCATGCTTTGGTACATGTATGTTTATAATTATTATTTCTCCCTATAGAAAAGTTGTACAATGTGTTTCTTTCTTTGCCTCTTTTGGTCAGTTTTGGCTCAAAATTTACTTGTATGAAAACAGAATAGCTGTTTAGGCTCCTATTTCATGCAATATTGTTTGCCATACTTTAAGTTTTAGTCTCTGAACTTTCTAGGTTAAATGTGCTTCTTATAAACAGAATGCTTTTGAATTTTTGATTCATGATTTATTCTTCTATGTGTCTTTTGATTCATGATTAAAACTTTTTACATTGATAATCATAATGAAAAAGTGCCCTCTTATTATTTGTGTCATTGTAACATTTTCTGTTGCTATTTTCCTTTCTACTCAATTTTTCCCCCCGTACTGGGAATCCAACTCATAACCTTGTACTTGCTAGTAATGCGCTTATGTTGTTGAGCTATATTCCCAGCCCTTAATTGTTTGTTTTACCTAGTGTATTCATTCTACTGGACTTTCTGGCATTTTTAGTTTCATTGTCTCTTGCTGGTTTATCCTTCACGATTTTTTTAGATTGTTGATTTGGTATGATAAATTTCTTTAAGTGTTCTTTTTCATGGAAGTATTGTATTTCTGCTTCAATTTTTTGCAGTCCATATCCATATGGTGTGTAGGGGCCGGGGAGATAGCAGATACCTCAGGGGCACAAGTGCCTGCCTGGCAAGTGTGAGGTCCTGAGTTCGATCCCTGGTTAAGCAAACAAACAAAATCATATCCCTATAAAGTGAATTTATTTTCTCTTAGAGCTCGATAACCCATTCCAACCTCTTTTTGTCTGAAGATTTGTGTTGAGAAGTCTCCTATAATTCTGCTAGGTTTTCCTTTGTAAGTGATTCATTGCTTTTTGCCTGCAGCTTTTAAGGTTTCTGTTTTTGTGATTCTATTCTTTCGATCATGTAATTACAAGATGACGTGGAGAACTTTTCTTGCTGATCATGGATATTTAGGATTCTATGTGCCTTACTTGTCAGTATGTTACATTCTTTTTCTAAGTCTGGAAAGTTTTCTACTATTACTTTTCTAAACAAATTTTTATGCCCTTTTTGTTATTGTGCCATCTTCTATTTCTTTGACTAATTCCGCTTACTCTTAAGTTAGTCTTCTTTGCATCATCTAACAGAGGTTTAATCCTTTTGCCACATTCTCATTTTTAATCTATCTCCTCTTAACTGATCTTTAACCTCCACTCTGTCTTCTAGATCTTATGCTTTGTCCTCACATTGGTCACTTCAATCATATTTTTAATCTCCCACATTTCTATTTGGAACTTTTTAATGGATTCCCATTATTTTCTATGCTGGAAATTCATGCTTTGCAACTTTTTGTTTAGTTCGACTACACTTTTATTGGTATCTTTTATTGCTGTCTCTGGAATTTTTGATCATTTGTTTCATCATAATCATTTTCTATTTAGTTATGTTTTTGAATTCATCAAACATCTAATTGATTTGTTACCCACACTGATATTCTTTCAGACATTTCTGCCATGTGGCATTTTATTTTTATTTCTTGCTCATTTCCTTTCTTTTCTTTCTTTAAAATTTATTTGGGACAGGGCCTCACTATGCAGCTTGGACATACAGCAATTCTCCTGTCTCAGGCCACCTAGCCCTGGCATTACAGGTGTGTACCACCACACTTGGTTATGGTGGTGGGTGTGGCATACCCATGGTTTCATTGGCTGGCACGACATGCAGTACCAGGGATCCCACCCCAGTTCTTGTGCTTCATAGGCAGGTGCTTAGCTGCCTAGCCATCTCCCCAGGCCCCACCCCAATTTTCCTTGGATCAGTTTGGAGGACATTGGGAGTCGCTGGAGGCATTTCATTGCCTTGTTTCTCATTTTCTTTCTTTCTTTCTTCTTTTCTTTTTTTTTTTTCTTGTTTTCTGTGGTGGTTTTGCTGGTTCTTTATATGCCTAGCTTCCTTGTAGGGATATTTTCTGGGCATGGCTATTGGCCTTTGCATCTGTCTCAGGATCCAACTATTTGGCTGAGTACCTGGTTCTTTGGGAACAGGCCCCCATATCATTTATGATACCCAGACAAGTTAGATGTCAGCATACAGAGAAAATTAATTGATAGCAACAACTGTAAGCATGGCTATAGCAGTAAAACTGGAACAACAGGCAAATCAAATATGCAATAGGTAGTGGCAAACCTTTAGAACCACTCATGAACTTCCTTTAATGAAAGCAAAGACATGATTCCAGTATAGATACTCAGGATACCCAGATTTTGATTTATAGCAAATCAGACCACCAGTTTCTTTTGGGTATAGGCAGTGATGTGGGAGCCCAAACAGATCACTGAGCTCAATGTCATCACCTTCAGATCCAGCCTCCCCTGAAGGTTACATCCACCAAACCCAGTGTCCTGCCACAGAATTCAGGTCAAGGCACCTTCCTGGCCTGAACATGAGCTTCTCAGGGGATCTACATCTATCCCTTAGCTTGTCCAAGTCTGTTTCCCACACTGTCTCACACTTGGTCACTGTGGTAGTATAACATTTCAATCCCAGAGGGAAACTCTGTTCCTGGGTGCTGGTCTTATCCTCAATCAGGTTGGTCATTTGGCTGTCACCTCTGCTGCTTGTACTGAGGACAACCAAAGTATAGAGTTGGCTAAGATTTGGTACTCTAACACCAATGTGAAGGGCTTCTCTCCACCTTCACTTAAGACTTGAGGGAATGACAGAGGAGTGAAGGGGCATGTGCGGCTCTTCACCAGATGGATTTGTACATATGCCACTAGAAGTGAATTTAAATATTAAACAAGAGGCTAGTTGTGACAAGTATCATTCAGGTCAGAGGAGCAAAGTTGGTAGTTTATATGAAAAGCACTGTAGGGAGCCAGGCCTGGTGGTGCATGCCTGCAATCCCAGCACTTGGGAGGCTGAGACAGGAGGATCAGCATGAGTTCGAGACCAGCCTGGGCTACAAAAGTGAGCATGAGCCCAATGCCAGCCTGAACTGCATAGGGAGAACATGTCTCAAAAAACAGAAAGCAAAACAAAAAAACTGTAAATAGTGTTCCTATCACATGAAAAAAGTTGTTCTGTAACCAACTTGAAAAAAAATCTTAAATATTTTCCCTCTCTCTCTCTCTCTCTCTTTCTCTCTCTGTCCTCCCATATCATTGAAGACCTCTAATTTCCACATTTTAGCACCAGTAGAAGGAGCTGAATACCATAGCTGGTTGAAAATACATACCTGAGGCGGGTGAGGTGTGCTGGAAAGAATGCTAGCCTAGATGCAGAGCTGACCTGGGTTTCTGTTGCCACAGATATATACGGTCTTCAGCAGGTCATCCAGTCTCTTCCAGTCTCTTTTCCTTTTTCTGGTATGAATTTTCTATCATATCAACAACTTCATAAGAAACAGGAATATTCCCTTAGCTCAAAAGGAAGAGATTGGGGCTGTGGTGTTAATCTTTTGAAGGTTAGCTCTCCAGGTTTTAAGCCACTTAAAATATCTATTATCCTTCAGGGAAACAATGAAAGCCACACACAGAGATACTCCTGAAGCTGCAAGTGAAGTGATCTAATGGCAGGTAGAAGTTTGCAGTGATGTGGCCCAATTCTAGCAAGAATGCCACCTTCACCAGGGGACAAAACTTTTTCCATGTTTTTCTCAGATCCCCACAAAGTAACAAGTTATACCAAAGAAAAAGAAAACTATTTTTGCATCTCTCTCATAGTGGTTACCTCCTCTGCTATATATTATACACCATAAGTGCCTATTTGTTGATGATGAAAGGGGGAAAAAGAAAAGAAAGGCAAAATATAGAGAATGTAATGCAAGAGTTTGGTAGAAATAAAAGAATTAGTGCCAAAGGCAAATTTATATGATGACTGCTTTCCAAATCATAAATGTGGGGTTGGGGAGATAGCTTGACAGCATAAGCACTTGCCTTGCAAACGCCAGGTCCTGAGTTTGATCCCTGATACTGCATGCGGTGCTGGCCTGTAAACCCAGAAACAAGGGAAGCTGAGACAGGCAGATCACTATGAGTTCAAAGTGCATAGCAAGACCCTGTATCAAACAAACAACCAAAAATTTTAAAAAGTCCCAGTGTAAATTTTTTTTTCTGATAATAGTTACAAACATGAAGGACCAACTACTTTGTCAGTTGAGTTACAGGTGAATGACCCTTCCATCAACATTGATAACCTTGTAGATTCAGGCTAGAATTATTATGGAGTGATATGACTTGGCACATCTTCCCTAAACCAAAGGGCTTCCTGGTAACTTACCATGCCCTGTCGTTTTCCAGTAGTTTGTATAGCACTAGTTAGTTACTGTTTCCTGCTTTTGAAAAGTAACCATGGTTATATCTTCTTTCACTGAGCCTCTTATGTTGAACAGTCAGGAAGCAAATGTCTTACACCTCCAGTCAGGTTGTCCCTGCCCCTACAGAGGCAGCTGGCATCATTTTGGAGTAAAGATTTGAAGGCCTTGAAAGATACGTGCCCTGTCCCATTGCCTAAACCCTACAAATCAGGTCATGGGATCCTAGAAACTGAGCTGTTTGTTTTTCTCTTATTTTGAAAAAATCTGTGTATATTGCAAGTGTAACTGGAGGAGAATTAGTAGGCACTGTCCACATAAGTAAGCAGTCTCAAGGAAGGATCTAGTGGGAGCTCCTCGAGGCACATGCTTGGGAAGTCATCCATCTCACTTGCGTCCTGCCCCTTGGGAGTCCTGTGTTCCATTCCTGAGATTCTTCTTCCATAAGCTCAACTATCCTCTCTTGGTATAGATGAAAATGTAAAGAAAAACAAATAATCCTACACGTATTTGGTAGGTCGTTTCTAGAAGCAAATAGCACTGGAGAGTAGAAAGCCCTGGCTGCCTTCCGCCTGACGGATCAGAAGTTGGCCCTGCGCCTTCAGGGGTCTCTAGTTTTGTGGCCACTGAGCGTGATGTGAGCTTTTCTCCATCTCCACTCTGCGTGGGGAGTCGCAGGTCATTACTGATCTTCTCTAATTCCAGCCCTCCCCCAGCTCCAAGTCTGATTTGTTTCTTTGAGACTCTCAGAGGCAACGCTGAAGCAGGGCAAGGGATGCCCACGCAGAAAGGCCTCACATGCAAAGCCCTTCTCTTCTCAGATGAGCAAGGCAAGGCAGGGGCCTTCGAGCTGGCCTCTGTATCACAAACTTCTTGCACCAGCGCCATCCCCAGAACTTGAAGACTGCGAGTTCTGACAGGAGTAACAGAAGGACTGGGAAGGAGATTTTGGCTAGGAAGGGAGCTGGATCTGGCGCAGAGGGTGTGCTCTGTAGCTCCGGCTCCCGGCTCCCGGCTCCCGGCTCCCGGCTCCCGGCTCCCGGCTCCCGGCTCCCCGCTCCCGGCTCCCGGCCCCGGCCCGCAGAGCCCGCTCCCCCTCCTTCTTCTCTCCCCCCCCTCCCCCACCCGCCTGGATCTTGGACTACGGGCGGGGCGTGCAGAGAGGGAGGGCGGCGGCTCCCGCTGCGGGCCGGGGCGGCTGGCCTGGCAGGGCGGGAGCGGGGCGGGGGCGGCGAGGGCCAGGCTCCCTGCTCCCCGGGGAGCGGCTGAAAGCCGGGCGCGCTCACCAGCTGACAGCGCGTGCCCCGCGCCAGACGCCTCCCCGGCCCTGCCGACCGCGCCCCCCACGCCGCCCGCGTCCGCTCTTCACCCCCGTTCTCCTCCCGCTACCCACCCCCCACCCCCGCGATCAGATTTAACCTCTTCGGGGCTGCCTCTGTTCTTCGGCGGCTGGGAAGAGGGAAAGGGATCTTGGGTCCAGGTCTGGATCTAGGTTTCACCCCGAGGCGAGGGCAGGGAGGTACAGCAAACCCTCTATTTCATCTCGTGCCCACCCCAGATCCTACCCCTTCCCCACCCGGCACCAGCCTGCTGGAAAGGTGCAGCCCGCGGGTCTCGACCGTAACTGATGAGCCGGTTTGTGGCTTTCCCTTTCCAGTTCTAACTAGGGCTTTTGGCAGAAAGAAAGAGAATTTCGTTGTTTTTCTTAAACTTTCCAGTGAGATGAGAAGCGTGTTATAAGATACCCTTTGATCAAGACTGCTTACCCCATTCAGGTGTAACTCTAAAATCAACCGAAAGGCCTCATCAAAGTGTCGGTCCTGCACTGGTTAAAATTAAGGACTTCAACCCCCCCCAACCCCCCCCTGTCATTCAAACTCTGCAGCTATCAATGTCTTATGAACAGCGTGTTAAACTTGGCTGTTGCCAAAAATAATCTTCCTTCAGTTCTCCGTGAAATCAAATAAGTTTCCAAAAGTGTGGCGAGCCAAAACCCTCTACAAAGCGGCGATCGGGCGAGAGGCAAGGGCAGCGATAAAGCAAGCTGCCTAAAGTCTGTAAAACTCTAGAAGGCACCAGCAGTGCAGCAAAAGACTCGCCCGATTTATCTATCTTCATTACTTTAAGAAATGCTGCCTCTTTGTTTGTTTGGGTGATATTAAGCATGCTTAACTTGAGCACATAGTTGATTCCTTCCCTAGTATCTTGGATACTTGGATCTGACTTTGGAAGGTAGAAGCTAATTGGTAATAATGAAGAGAAAGGAACCAGCCAGCATGGCAGGAGTGGTCGGCATATGGGGAATGAGCGCACAGAAATACTCAATATTCAAGTTTCCAAAATATTAATGAGATTATAGCAACCTGCAGCTATACGTTACAGCTCGTTAATGGGGTGGAAGGGAGCGAGTTGCCAAACATTTGTTATGCAAACTCCATAACAGCACCTTAAAAATGGAAATGGGATGGTACAACTCTTTCAAAGAAATGCCGGCATAAAAAAAGAAAGAAAAAAAAAGAGGTTAAAGTTCTCATTTGAACTTTGAGCACTCAATTTACCCCAAAGTGGTTTGACATTTTGTGCTTGTCTGGGTGAGTTAGAAGAACCTGTCTTTGCTTTTCAAGAAATGTAAAAGATTTCCTTAAATGGAGATGAAGTTTATGTCCAATTCCCATATAATACCACTAACATTTAAAAGTATAAATACATACTTACCCTGGTGCTGCACCCCCCCTCCCAATGTTTCAGTAGCTGTAGTTCCAACCACTGGTTTTCATAGAGAAACTCATTAATCTATTGGTAAGCAGGAGTACTAAGATTCGGTTCTGGATATTGACATTTTCTAGGTGTGTGACTGGGGGCAGGAGTTTCATCATTCGTAAAAGATTTGAGGGAAGATGTTTTTAGTGTTCTATTTTGTAATTGCTCTGAGTTTGTGAAAAATAAAGTAATAACTTTGATGAAGTCATTTTCCTCAGAATGCACATGGATAGTTCTGAAGAATGAAATACATATTTTCTTTGCAAAAGAAAAAAATTCCCCTATCTGTCCTTTCCATACTTAAACCTGTAACAAGTGAAACAAAACAAAACAAAGAACAAAACCTCTGAACCTATTTTCTCTCTTGCTCCACACATACAACAAAATGCACCACTTAGAGTAACAGTGAACCAACCGTGCTCGAATCCTGCAAGGTGGGTCTGCTCATACCTGTTTGCTTTACTTATTGAAAGTGAAATGGAAACGTGTTAGAAGCAATCGCTTGATTTATTCAGTAGCCCAAAGATTCCTGATGCGTATCTTAGCACCACAAACTCCGGGGTGCAAAAGGTTATCTGAAGAACTGGTGCACTGTTTCTGCCCCTGGCAGGTGTCTCGAGCCGCTGCTCACTGCTCCGGGGAGCTGGCTGAGGCTTCCACGCCTTTGGATCTATCCTCTGAAAGCTGTGAATATACAAGTGAACTGAGGAAGTTGCTTCCGAGGTTCCCAGCGGTATATCAGAACCTGCACTTCTTAAGGCATTAACTTCCCTACAAACTCAGGTGGTGGCAAGACCACTTTGCACAGGGAACTTTGATTCTCAGATGTTGAGAGGAAGGTTGTGAGGCATGACTGTATTTGTCCTTCTTCTTCCTTTATCCCTCGCCCCATCTTCCACCCTCCACTTCTTTAGTGTTTCCTTTTTCAAAATTTACTGTCCCAGTGAGGGCATAAAACACAGGCTTTTGCTTAAATTCAGCTTTTCAAATCCAGCACTGTTCAACATTACTGAATGTTTAGCTTAATAAATGGTCCCACTCTTGTATTGCCAATAAAATGTTTTAAAAATTCCTTGTTCTACTTTTCCATTACATATACTGTATCAGCTTTTTTGAAACCTATGACCTGAGTCCCAGAAGAGACCTAGTGAGGACGCCCAAAAGGGAAGGGATGGCACTGCTAACTTTCCGCAGCTGACTTTCTACAGAGTTGGATGCTTTCTGCAAGAAACCAAATCAGAAGGGCAAAATAAAGGTGGAGGCTAGTTTCTACATTGGAAGAAGTTGCTGTATGTGCAATAAAAAATGAGAGGAAGTCAATAACTTACAAGAACGACTAGACTGAGGCTTTAATTTTCGAATGAATGATCACCAATTTTCCCTCTCCCTGGTGTTCTTTTCCATTGTCCCCCCATCCCCTTCTTAGGGAGCTTACTCCCTCCGAGGGAAGCAGGAAGGAGGAAGGGAGAGAGTAAGTTTTCAGCCTGGCTAATGTGTGTGTGTGTGTGTGTGTGTGTGTGTGTGTGTGTGTGTGTGTGTATGAAAACAGTAATCTTGATAAACTAGGTAATAGGAGACAGGAAACGCTGTTTTCCTTTGAAGAAAGTGTTGGTACCTGGAGTAAGGATGACTGGAAAATCCCAGGTATCCAAAAGGCAAACCCCTGGCTGCAAGTTTGGGACAAGTCTCATGATTTATCTACCTGCTCTCCTGTTTTTCTACCAGAGTTCCTGGTAGTACCTGAAGGCACTAAATTTGCAATATTCTCCAAAACCATTAACTCACATAATTTCCATTTAATGGATGACTTATTTTAAGTTGTTTAGGTCATTTAAAAACTGTTTACGATGGTAAACTGCAATGGAATAAATAAGTGACAAATAAAAGCTATTTTTCAAGTTTATTGTTATCATTTGCAAAATAAAATACATAAAACAATGGCAGTTGGCTTTGCTAAATTAAAATAAAACAATCTTAATAGAAAATGTAAAAAACCGAATCAAGAAAAGTAGAACTGGTAACAAACACTCAATAATAAATAAGTTGTCTAACATGAAAGCAAAATAAAATTGACCAAATGCTTTTGACACTACTAGATGTGTTTACAAAATTTTCATTGTTAAACAAACATTTGCAAACAGCATAAAGATCATAAGTGGCTATGTTTAGAACAAAACAAAAAAACTGGTCTGCAATTGGCAGCTGAACTTCTCCTGGAGCCGCAGCAGCAGCGGCAGATAAAGTGCGTGCGCTGTTTCCTGAAGGACGCAAACGTTCTCGCGACCCGATACACATACTGGGTATGTTCCTACAATACACAGACTCCTGAAGAGCCCTGTTTTCTAATAATCCCGCAGCAAAAAGATATTCACCTTGGAAGCGCTGACTTTGCTATTCATACTGAATTTTGGGAGACAAATTAAGATGCAAACTCTCCTTTACAGACGAGCGCGCGCAACGCTGGGGAAGGACGTTCAGGGTGGCAAAACAAACCCAACCCAGCGACAGAGAAGAAGATGCTATTTTTTATTATTATTTTTTTTTTTAGCAGCGTACTGGCAGCAAGGACTACAATCACAATGCCACATAGTGGTATATAGAATTATACCGCATCTATCTGTAGGGCAAGCAGAAAGTGGGACGAAAGGCGAAACTTGTACAGCAAGGTTTCGTCAAACAACATGGACGGGAAGTTTGGAACAGCGGTAGCATTTGCTAACCGTCCAGTGTAGCTGCCTTGGGGGCGCAGTCCTGGCTAAACAACGACCACTGAGTAGCAAAAATTAAGGGGTACGCGCTTCCGCACACTGATAAAGGGCAATTTGCCTCTGCCTCAGTTTTAGGATTCGATCCCTTTCCTAACTGGCTTCGTCTGAGTCACTGTAGTGGGAGTGGGGGGAAAACTCCCCGTCGCTTCTGTGAGACCGCGGTGAGGTCTTGCTAGCGTCCTCCGGCCCCGGCTGCAGGATGCTCCCAGGCAGCGACGGTGATAAGTTCTTTGGCGCCATCATCGCGGACAGGGCGCCGTCCTCGAAAGGAGAGAAGTGCAAAGCATCCAGCGGCACCGAGTAACTTCCCGCAGGGGCCGGGGCTGCGAAGCGAGTCCGGCAGCTCCCGGGCGGGACTGGGCGCGGGCCGGGTCCTGAGCCTGGCTGCGCTCCTGCCGCTGTGGCGGGGCCCGGGCCGCCTTCGTAGGAGGCCGCGGCGCGGAGGTGGTGGTGGTCACCTTTGCAGGAGGCGGGAGGCGGCGGGGGCTGTTCCCCGCCGCTGGGCGTTTGCAGCAGCTCGGACAGGGCGTTGATGTAGATTTGGGCCATCTGCAGCGTCTCGTATTTGGACAGCTTCTTGTCATTGTTGAAAGACGGGATAACGTTGCGCAGCTGGTCGAAGGCGTGGTTCAGGCCGTGCATCCTGCGCCGCTCCCTGGCATTGGCCGCCAGCCTCCGCTGCTTCTGCACCCCATTCACCTGTTTGCTGGAGGGAGCTCGCTGGCGGCTGCAGCCCAGCTCGTCCACCATTACTCCACCTTTCAGCTTGCACAACTGTTCCCGCACTTTCACCGGCCCGGGGCTCTTGCTGAGGCCGCCGCCGTTCCTCCTTCCCAGCTCGCCCCGGCCGTCGGTCTCCTCCAAGGGCGCCACGGCCTCTGGGGCGCCCAAGTCCGCCGAGTGTAGCAAGTACTGGGCGGCGCGCGCCGTGCAAATGCCCTGCAAAGCTGGCGCCAACCAGGCGCGTGGGTCGGTGCCGTCCAGGAGGGACAGCTCGGCCGGGTACACCGGGTGCTCTCTCGCCTGCAGGCTGGCAGGGGGCTGTGGCGCGGGCTGCGGGACGTGGTGGGTCTGGGGATGGCGGCGGTGGTCCCCCACCTCCTTCACCTCGGCCCACTCTTCCGCATGCAGCAGGCGGGACATTGCAACGCGAGGCAGAGGTGCAGGTCGAGGCGGCGCGGCTACCAGGCTGCAGCAGTGCGCCCCACACACGCGCGCAACGAGCCCTGCTCTGGTCTCCTAGCCGCGGCGTCTTCTGTTTGCTCCTCCTAGTCTCTCCCCCCACTCGGAGATCACACACCCGGTCGCGTGCAGCGAAGCTTCTCCGGTTGCCGAAGGCGCTGCGCCCTTTAAAAAGCGGCACGCGCCGGCCACCGCCCGCTCCCCGGCCCCTCCGCGCGCCGGTCGCGTGTCTGCGCAGCCAATCGGGGCGCTGGCCGGCGCGTGCGGGCGGCCAATCACCACTGCGACGCCCGGGAAAGTCGCGGGCGCGAGGACTCGGCGCCCGCTCCGGTGTTTTTTTTTTTTTTTTTCTTCTTCCCTTTTTCTCTCTATTAAGTTGGGGAAATTCATATGTTAATCACCGGGCTGTAACCCGACTCCAGGCGTGTCGCCGCCCCGGCTGCACCGCGGGCTCCGGGCTGGGTCGCGCCAGGCTGAGCTCTGCCGCGGCTCGGGCGCCTGCGGACCTGAGCGCCTCGCCGGGACTGCCGCGGGAAAGCGCGTGCGACCCCGCGAGTCCCTGTGACCGCAGCTACGTAACTAACGCGGAGCGACTCCTCCAACAGTTTAAAAGGACAATTAGAGGAGGGAGGGACATTAGTTGTTTTAAAATAAGTTTCTTAATTTTACCACCTCTCCTGCTCTTACCTTAGCAGATCTTACTGATCCTGTTAAGCAGCTGCGTCCACAAGGACAAGTGAGGCTGTGAGGTGGTGACTCATGGGCAGCTCCCAGTCTGTACCCCATCCCGTGGCCAAGCGGTGCACCTACCCCACCCTCAGCAACTTCTTTGCAGATTGTAATTTTGCGGCAAGGGTAGTTGTCAGAATTGTGCATAGTTTCCGCACCAAAAACAGCAGGACTCCTGACTAGACGCTCCGCAGAAGGCGGTGGCCAAGTTCAGGCGAAAGGCCCCGGCGTTCCCTGTGGCTCCCAACACTTTGGAGCCGGAGCAGTTCGTCCCTCGGTGTCAGTGGCCTCAGCTGAGACGGCGGGGGCGTCTTTGGCGCACGCCCAGAAGCCACCGTTTAAGTCGCCTCTCCCAGCCTGCTTAGTAGGTTGTGGACCCCCCTGGCGTGGACCCGGGAGGTCCTCGGCAAGGATGGAGGCCAGCGCCCGAGAGTACACCCCTCCCGCCGGCCGCGCTCGGCCTGTAGTGTCTGTCAGCTCTCAGCGCTGTCGCGGATAGGAGCCGGGCCGCGCACGCCCTGGCCTGTTCCCCGCGCTCCCCGGCCTGCAGCTGGAGCTCGCTCGCTGTCTCGGCCAGGGAATGAATTGCTACCGGCTGCAGCAGAGGTTGCTTCCGACTTCCGCGGGGACGATCATGGGGCAAGGAGTTTCATAGACTGGAAAAGATGATGAAAAAGGAGCAGCACGCACTGAACTGTGAAAGGTGTCATTACAGCCCTTAAGCAGCTGGAAGATGTGCTCCTGGTACTCCGAGGGTCTGGGCCCAGGTCCAAGACACAAGAACTCTGCGACTGGACCCACAAGGCGCACCGAAATGACGCCTATCCTGCACCTATTTCTTCTTCAACCTTGTTAGTGTACTGGTGTGTGGGGGTGTTTGGGCGCTGCTGAAGGAAATAGGTTAAAGATAAGCAAACTCAGAAAAAAGCCAAGCCTGAACTTAAAAAAATGATACAAACAAAAAGAAAATGTCATCTTATGCTGCAGGGGTGGAAGCAAACATTCATCAATATTTTGGTAACTGGAGTACATACTACTGAAATCAACTAATAATGCTGTTGCTAAAAATGATGCTAATGTATAAAATGTGCTACTTCAAAAAGCAGTGGTAGTGGACGTGGATGCCAAAATGAAACTTGGAGACGCCTGACTGACCACCCTCTGTGTAGGCACAACAGGGTGCAGGGCTGCAAAGTACTGTCTCCTCACACCTTGCCTTTGATGCTGGGTGTGTAGACTTTCCTCAGCTTAATCAGCTGAAGAGTGTCCACTGAAAGTTCTGCCTTTCCCATATACTGTGGCTACCAAGTGCCCAGGAAGTGTGGTCTCCCAGGGCCTGCATCCTTCAGATTTTCAATCTATACTTTAAATTGGACTTTGTAACTGCAAAATACTACTTTCCCTTTGAGTTTGCTTTGACAGTCTTGTAATATTTAATGAATCAATAGAATGTTGGTCTTAACTGGCCAGCTCTGAAGATAGTCATTAATATAACTACTTTTTGAAATCAAGTCTCACGTTTTAGGTGAGCAAATCAGAGTATTCCAATAATGTAAAGGACTGCAAGAGTTTCTATCATTTGTGACTTTCAAATTGACAAGGGCTGGTTTTTCTTCCGCTTTTCTTAGGTCTTGTCTTCTTTCTCTCCCTTCAGGTGTGGCTGACAGAGCTGGGGGCCCAGGTTGGAAAGAGCAGCTCCCTGTGTGCATGGACTTAGAGCCTGAGTAACATGAAGGTGTCCCTAAGGAGAACTGGGCAGGACCTTTAGACAGGACAGGGTTGACACTGGAGGGGGGCGGGGGGCTAGATGGGACACAGCAGCCAGACTTGAGGGCCTCTGTGTGCATGGTGGGGATAGAGCTGGATTAGATCAGTGTAGAGGGCTGAGGAAAAGAAGCCAGTGTTCATTAGGAGAGAGCATCTAGATCTCTCACTACCCAGAGGGAGTTCTGAATAGGAGAGTGGAGGAAGTTGTAGTGGTGAATTAAAATTGGAGATTTGATATGAATTTACAATTTGCAACAGATGTGAATACATGATACAAGGAATATAGGAATGGAGGATGTACATGGTGTATGTACCTGTATGTATTCCTGTGTTTTTTTCTCTCAGAGACAGTATTAGAAAAAAAAAGTTTGACTTCATGAGTTTAGTTTCTAAATAAAGTTCATCAAAATGAGCCAGAGTTCTTAGAAAAAAAATGCGTTGATTATAGGGATGGGACAGAAAAACAGGCACTGTATCTGCAAACCTTTACTGAGTCAGAAGTAGGGAAATGCTCAGAGAATAAGCAAGACTACAGAAATCTGCTTGGAGAGCTTCATATGGGGGCCACTTGGCAAAATAAAGCAGGTTAGTGACAGTTACAACCCCTGAGACATAAGGAAACTCACCCTGGTAAATATAAACAGAGTAAACAAAGCCTGGAAGAGTTGATAAATACTGATCTAGATTACACAAGAGAGAAAGATTGATTGTATTGTGGAAGTGTATGGAAAACACCAAACAATGCATTTTTTTTGGGGGGGGAGGGGATTGGGGCTCAAACTCATGACCTTACACTTGCCAGGCAGGCACTTGTGTCATGGAGCTATCTCTCCAGCCCCCAAACAATCAATGTTAGTTCACTGGAAATGAGGCAAGATGAATCTGTGAGCTCTTTCTTAGGACAAAGTGGACACAGCAGCACTTCTAAGATGTTCCTGTGAATGACACCTGTTATGAATCCAGTCACGAGAAAACACTCACACATTCTAAACTGAAACAGATTATAGGAAATAACTACTTTATAATCTGCATGTACAAGGGTTATAAAAGGCAAATAAAATCTCAGGAAATACTCCAGGCTAGAATGAGATCTTTGCATGATAAAGGACATTACTGGAACAGTGGACAAAACTTGCCTGCTAGTTGATTTTGGTGATTGCATTGTGATTTTATAAGGGGATGTCTTCCTTTGTGGAGAATTCATGCACCTCTAATGGGGCAGTTTACTCTACTGGCTTTGTGAATAGGTTCTTGGTTCTGTATTATTTGTAACTTTTCTGCAATTGGCAATAGGAACAAGCCAGTGTAATGGTTCATACCTGTAAACTTAGGAGGTTGAGCCAGGGGGATTGCTGTAAGCTTGCAGCCACTCTGGGCTACGTAGTGAGTTCAGGACAGGCCTGAACTATACAGTGAGAATTTGTCTTAAACAAACAAACAACAAACAAACAAACAAGTACATGATTATACAAAACACAAAATATAGTTAGTTGTTTCTTTACTTGCCTAGAATTATTAATTCAAGCCAGTCCAATCATCATAGCTGAAGTGCTGACATTTGTAGTTATTCTTAAAACTATAAGTGAAAATTTGCATTGCCCTGTGATGGTAAAGTATGAATTTATGACTTCTCAGATTTTAATAAATATTTATTTTTTTTATATTATGGCCAGCTCAGCCTGCCCTGGGGGTGGGACTGGAGCAGCATGTGGTGCCGGGAATCGTACTGGGTGGTCCCTGCTAGACTGCTGAGCCATCTTGCTGGCCCAATATTTAAATTTTAGAGCCCTTGATATTTCCTAAAGGCTGAAAAATTTTGAGTATTGTTTTTAAATGCAGGCATAATAAATTGATTTATGATCTTATACTATCAATATGTGTTTTCTATTGCTACATGCATCTATAACATATTATAACATACTTAAATATTTTTACAAATGTCATTAATAAAATGGATGTGTGTAGTTCATAATTTATGAATAGCAATAAAATGTTTAGTGTTTTTTACTATAAAATCTCTGTAAGCAATGAGTTCACACAAGTACTGGTTTCATTGATCTTTGCCATTCTTGCATCTATTACTAATGGATGGCTGCAACTGATAAATGAATAAATGCAATTTCCATAGGAATGTTGTTTGGAATTTTTCATTTGTTGTTACAAAGAAAAAAAAATGAAGTGAATATGAAAATATATGTCTGAATCTACTTGAGACTCATTAACATGAGCAACTTTGCTGAGTAGGATGACAGCATTCACATGCTGAAAGAATACATGCCCACACTTCTGTGTCCTTCATTGTGAAATGACTATAGACTTTAATATAATTTTACAGATAGTCTTCAGCATTTTCTCTGTTGTGGTTTTAAGCGTACTGCAAAGCAAAGCCACAAAGGAGGCTCAAATCTGTAGCATTTGCTAATTTCTATGGCTGTAAATACTCATATCACTCATTCAACGAAGATTTTTCTAGACTTCACTTAAGTGACACAGTTGAATACATTCTTTTCAAAACTATTTTGCTTTGTGGACCACATAGTCTTTGCTGTTTCTCTCTGTTTCTCAGACTACTCTTTGCAATCACCTTGCGGGAGGCTGAACTTCTAGTGGTTTAATTCTACGCTCTCACTTCCTTGTATCCTGCACATCCCAAACATATGCAAATGAATACCAACTTATAAGAACCTGTAGTCTGGTCCCTTTTCATTGTTTTTTATTGTTTTGAAAAGAAACACAAACATTAATAACTGCCATGAATCTGGGGGATCAAGGACTGTGTCTCTGAGGAAGTAAGAGAGAAAAGTTGCAGGGAGGTAGGTGGGACATGAGGACAGAATCTGTGCATACTCTTATCTTAGGCTGTCTCTCTCTTCCTGCAAAGCTGACGACAAAGTAAATCACCATGGAAGATTTCTCCTCATTATATTTCAGAGCCTCCTCTAACACAGTGTAGTGCAACAGAAGCTATTTACTCCAGACAAACGTATCAGGCCACTCTATCTGTGAGGCAAGACTGAGGTTTTTCTTCTGTTCCTTCTCTGTTAGATCACTAAAGTGAAGCATTGATGTAATTGTTATGGCTTAAATCTAAGCTGCCCCCAAAGTCTCACATGGTAATAAGTGGGGATTGTGACAGGCAAGTGCATAAGGGGCATACAGATTATGGCATGGCCTGAAAGGATGTTTCCCTTCTGGGTTACTCCCCTCTCTTTGCACTTCCTGACCTGAGCAGCTTTTCCTGGGCCCTGCCATCCTGCTCTGGGGGCAGCTGACTATGGACTGTGATCATGAGCCACAGTAACTCTTCTTTAGTTTATTGGGTTAAGTATTATGCCTTACTGAGGAAGAAAGTGCCTAACCCAGAAACTATGTGAGGTAAGGGTCTGGGATACCTGCTGACATAAATTACTTAGGCTATTTGGGTCTGCTTGGTCTGATTCAGAATGTACCATTTCTGTAATATGAGGATTCACTATTGTGTAGTCTACTCAGACTCATATACTTATAGTCACATCAGGGTAGGATCTCCCAGTTAAGTAACTGCTTAATATCTTGTAGTTGTGAGTCAAGTTTCTAGTTAGATTCACTAGCCTGCCAGGATCTACCCTGGAAATTATGAATAGTTCTCTTTCTGAGACAACATACCCTTGCTCCAAGCCATTATTAGTCTTTGCTGTTGCTCTTCTATGACAATACGTAAACATGGTATCCTCATATTCTACAGATATCTCTCATATCATGGGCTCTGCAGGACCCTATGATCTAAGTGACAGAGATGCTTCTCTCAGTTTATATCTGCTACAAAGCCTTATTGAAGACTAGCTGCCACTTGAGTCAGTGGGTGAAGGAGTCAGAAGCTGTATTCTTAAACATGGCACATGTTCTTTCTAAAATCCTAGTGGTATGGCCAGATTTTGTATTTTTACTTAGAGGCATAGATGCAAAGAGTAATAAGTTGCTTATTTCTTTTAGGGTGTCTTCACATGTCACAAACTCGTAGAATCCTGTAAACATTCCAGTTTTGGCAGGATCCTGGATCCTTGTAGGGCTAATCTCTTTCTTTGGCCCATATATACATTATAAGAGCATTTCTTATAAGTCTATTTTATGCTCTCCTTGTTCAATTAAAATCACTTCTTTAGTAGAATAGACTATGAAGACGTTCTGTAGAAGGTCCAGATCACTGAGGATCTTTTATTACAAAAACTCTTCTGTAAAAGAATCATGAATATATACTGTTGTTAATTCCAAATAGATGCAGACTGCTTATAATCATTCTTCCTGAGAAATTCACCTATCAATAGTTGAGTTTGGAGCTGTCACTTGGCTAAATTCCCAATAATCTATAGTTATCTGTCAGCATCCCTCTGATGTTTGCAGGTGTCAGACTAGCAATTAATCAGGTACATGATGGAGACCACCCTTCCTGCACCCTTTTAAATGTCTTTAGGGGATGACAAGTACCATCAAGTACCTGACAATTTTTTTTAATTTACTATCTTTCAGTGAAATATTTCTCCACATTATATTTCAGAGCCTCCTCTAACACAGTGCAATGCAACAGAAGCTATTTTTTCCTGGAAAATGTATCAGGCCACTTTATCTGTGAGTTAGGACTGAGGAATCTAGATGAAGATGAAAGACAAAGGCCAAGAAAGAAAGACAGCACAAAATTATGCCTGTCACAGTTTGCAGTGCTTGAAGCACACCTAAGTCACCTGAGGGAAAAATATCAGAACCAGTCCAATCCTTCAAGAAAACTGGACACTGGGCACATGACTGCACCAGCCTACTGCTGGGGCCCTGCCCACTGTGTCAGGTAATTGATGCACCTGACTCATCGTACTGCTCCCAGCGAGGGGCCAGGACAGCCACAACCCTCACTTTCTACTCTAATGAAAAGGACTGCAGGGACCCAGGAGAATTGCAGTGCTCCCTCTATGAATATCATCATATACTGAAGAAACTCTGCATCAACCTGAGTGTCATGGGTAAGTAAATGCAATTCCTTCAGCTCTTGTTTTAACTTCCGTATCAGGAAACTCTCCTCTAGATTGATAGCCATAATGGGCTAAGAGGGAGTCCTAGTGAGAGCTTTCTTACTCTATTTTTACATGAATTCAAGGATCATATGTCCAACTATGAGTTTTTAATTGTCTCACAGTGTTCTACTCCCTTACTAGAAAATCCTTATGCGGGAAATGATCATTTGGATTTTCATAGGACCAGGTCTGGTGGTAATCACTGACAGGTCTGTAGAGCTTGCCCCCTCTGTGCTTACAGTGATGCTGGCAAGCTCAGAGCATCTCTTCCGTTAGAAGCTGTACAAAGGAGATGGGCCCACCCTGGGAAGGACTGGCAATTGTAAAGCCAGATCCATCTGAACTTCCTGAAGAAAAAGACCACCCAAAAGAAGAAAAGTACTTCTGTGAATGACTGGAAAACCCAAAGTTCCTCCTAAAAAAGCCAAGATTCTAGTTCTGCTCTGAATGCAGATAAAGTCACTACAAATAGACTCATGGTAATTAAATTATCAAATTTCTTTCTTTTCTATGCTTTCATCTCCACAGGAAACATGGAACTGTAACCTGCTCCTTTTAATATTTGGGCGCTATCTCCCAATCTAATACTAAAATCACTTTCTTGACAAAGTCACTAAACCTTTTTCCATCAAACAGGAAGCTCAAGAGTCCTTCATGTATACAAACATTATCTGTTCATTGTCTTCTGGAAGATTTTCCCTTTCAACCTTGCTAATGTGCCACAATACTCAAAGGCAGTTGAAGAGCACATAATCTCCAGTAGGTAGGGCCTATAACCCCTTTCAACTGGAAGTAGCTATACAAAGAGAAAGACTTCTCCTACACTTAGCACCCCATAAAGAATTATGGGAATTTTTGTTTCTAAAAGGAAAAGGTGGTAGGAGATTAGGGCATGGCAAGCTGACCAGTGAGGTACAACCTCTCAATTATGGAGTTCTGGAAAAGCACAGAGTAGCAGTTACTAAAGTTCTGTATGTGGGATCAATCAGAGAATGCTGTCTTTAATTCTCCTCTTGAGAAATCAAACAGGTTTTTGATAAGGGAGCTTAGACCTGACATCAGCCTGAGGAGTGAGAGGTACAAAAGATGGCTACCCTTTAGCTCTAGGCTACTGACTCCACCCTTTGATAATGGTCTGCTCTCACTCTGTACAGTGCACTTCTTTTCCTACTTTTAACTGGCCCATGCTCACTCTGCAGAGTATGTGTCTTGTCCTACCTTTAGTAAATGTATAAACTCACTCAGTAAATAAACAAACAAACAAATAAACAAACAACAAAACCCCAGTACCAAGGGCTGGATGGAGTAACTATTGAATTTTACCAGACTTTATTAAATAATTAAAAATAATGCTCCTTAGACAAGTGTATAGCTCAGCATCAGTGTTCCTCAAGCAATTCTATGTAATAGAAAGGAGAACTCTTGGAAACATATTGTACAAAGCCAATTTCACTTTGATACTAAAAATCTGATAAGGAAAAAACAAATAGGATAAAAAAGAAAACTATAGAGCAATATCCAGACCAATATTCCTGATGAATATTTGTGCAAAAATTATCAATAAAATACTTTCAAATTTAATATCACATTCAAATATTATACACAAAATTGGTATAACATTGATATATCATACCCTGGTTTCTCTTCAGATGGCATAAATCTTTTGCCTTCTATATACGTAAATCACTAGGTATAATTCACCAGTTAAATAAAATCAAGGATAAAAATCACATGTTCTCAATAGATGCAGAAAAATCTTCGATGAAATTCCTTGTTCCTTCCTCTTAAAGACCCAGAATAAATTAATTATAGAGAAACCATACCATAGTGCAGTAAAATCTAGGTGCAGTAAACACATAGCCAATATCATACTAATGGCAGAAAACTGACCATTTTCCCTAAAATCAAGAAGCACTTAGAGGCACCTACTCTTACTCTTACTACAGTACTGGAAACCTTAGACAGAGAAATTAGGCAAGAGAAAGACATTTTAAAATGTACAGACAGGAAAAGAAGAACTCAAATTACTCCTATTTGCAGATGATATGTGTTATGGTTTATGGCTAGTTGTCCCTCCAAAGCCTTATGCAATCATAGGGTGGGGACTTATAGAGTTTGAGACTTGAGTCATGATCCACTGGGATTATGTGTTTTTGTACTGATGGGGTACAATTGGTTCCTCCCAGTGTGACCTGGGCCTGTCTAGGATATGATTGGCTCCTCCCTAGAGTGGGATCAAGGGCCCATCCTGGGGTATGATTGGTTCCACCCTAGGGCAGAATAGGCCCATGTCATAGTAACTGAGCACAAAGGGACTTTTTAAAGGGCTGTTGCTCTCTGTGCCTTGGTTGGTCTGTTGCCTCTGTTGCTATTATTGCTATTCCACAGTCATGAACTGGATGCTCTCTGCCCTGTTCCTCTCAGCCTTGGGCCAGCCAAATATGGACTGAAACCTCCAGCAACTGTGAGCTTAATAAACTTTTCCTTCCTTCATTTTGAGTGTCGGGTATTTGTCCCAGTAATGAGTAAAAAATAACTAAGACAATATGATTTTGTACTTAAGAAGCCAAAGTCTACTAAAAGTTTCTTAGAACTAATTAATACCAGGACAGAAAATCAACTTGCAAAGGTTTTTCTATAGACTAATAATAAAGTCACTGAGAAGATAATCAGGAAAACAATCCCATTTACAAAAGCCTCAAAAATGAATGAAGAAAAAAAAAAAACATAGGAGTAAAATTATTGGGGAGAAAAACCTCTGAAACGGAAGCTACAAAAATACTGAAGAAACTGAAGACATTCCATGAATGCTAGGTCTGAAACTAGTAGAGAGCAACACAGGGAAAATTTCCAGACATGTGTCCAGGCAAAGACTTCCTGAACAGGATTCCAGTAGTTCAGGAAATAAGACTCAACCAGTGAGACTGCATCAAATTAGAATGCTGCTGCCCAGCGAAGGAAATCATTAACAGAGTGAAGAGGAACCTGTGGCGAGGGAGAAATCACTGCCAGATATTCTTCTGACGAAGGTTAATATGAAGAATGTATAAAGAGCTCAAAATATTTAACACCAACAGAACAAGGAATCTAATCAATGAATAGGTGAGAGAACTGATGGGCACTTCTCAGAAATATAAAAGCCAGTAAGTGTATGAAAAAACGCTCAATGCTGTAGCTGTCAGGGAAATACAAATTAAAGCTACATTGAGATTCCATCTCTCCCCAGTCAGAATGACTGTCTGCAAGACTATGAAAGTAATAAATTGTGGTGAAGACGTTGGTAGGAAAGTCAATTAGTACAGTCTAATTGATTGTAATTCTAATTTCTGATGGAAATCTATCTGGAGGCTTCTCAAAAAATTAAAAGCAAACTACTGTATGATCCACACATACCACCTCTTGGTATATATATGAAAGAATGAAAGTTGGCACAACATAGCTGAAAACCTGGCTTTTCATGGCACTAGCCATGAGAGACAAGGTGCAGAGTCAGCCTATATACCCACCAACAGACAACCGCATAGAGAATATATGGTGTGCATGCCCAGTGAAATATTATGCTGAGAGGCTGAGGCAGCCTAGCTCAAGCAGTACAGCTACTTAGTGAGACCTCATTTCAAGCTAAAATAATGGTTGAGATATAACTCAGAAAGGCCCTTTTTTCAATTTGCAGTAGTGAAAAAGATGAAATCAAGTCATTTGCAAGAAAATGGATGGGTTTGGTGGTCATCATGTTAAGGAAAATAATCCAGGGACAGAGAGCCAAGTACCATGCTCTCTGTCATGTCCAGAACTCATGCAAAAGTTTCCTTTCATGAAAATAAAAAGGATCCTCTTAGAGAAGAAGAAAGGGATTGGAGGGCAGGAGAGGACAAAGAAGGCAAATGGGGAAAGCTATGATCCAAGCACTCCATATGCATGCGCAACAGTGGAAACAAAACTGTGGGCGTAGTCATGTAATCCATGTTCATCTCCCAAGTCAAGATTCTTAATCATATCTGTTAATCCAGTTTTCCATGAAAGATCACAGTTCCTAGGGAATTTTTATGTTGACAGTTATGGTGGTGGCTCCCAGTAGTCTGCTTATTTTATCACATCTGTTGTGTCCCTGAAGACTATTTCAGTGGATCCCAGGGTATCAGTGTCTCTTCCTTCCGCTTGAGCTTGCTTTCTTATACAATAATCACACCCACCTTGCCACTGACAGTGAAGTAAAACCACCTGGCCTATACCATTGCATATGTATATCTTCATAACACTGAGTAGCTCCTGCATGGTGGTTTTCCTGACGGTACTCTCCGCACAGAAAGAAATCACTGAGCTCAACTATGCTAGTGTTCCACACTGTCAGTGTCCTTTGACTTGAGGATTAAAGAAGTGTCCTCTGGAATCCTTTGGGATATATATTTCATGATGTCTTTGGTCTTAAGCATTAAATCAATTTAAGGTCTTCTTGAAACCTCTCTTGCTCTCTTTTCTAAAATCTCTGACATTTCCACCTCTTACACTATTTGGTCATTGTTTCTCCCAAGTGTACAAAATCCATACCAGCACAATACTACAACATCAAGTGTATTGAGTTCTAATTCATTGGAGAGTCTTATGTGACCCAAATGCTTTTTCCAATATTAACGGATGCCTTCCCCCACCCACCTACTCAAGAGACCCTCTAGCACAAACAGGGTTGCAGTCAGCAACTGGCATTGCAGAAGTTTTGACAAATAATTTGTTTGCTTGCAAAATAACGCCAATTCTTTCCCAGGTGGGCCATGATGAGATTTTTCTTTTGTACTTTTTAAGGAAAGGTCTACAGGGTATTCAGGGTCTCACTACTAGATCAGATTCATAGTGATCAGCCTATTTACAGTCTCCCAAGAGCTGGGATTACAGGCGTGTGTCACTAGTTCCAGTCTCAATTGCTGTCTCAGCATGCCCTGGGCTGGTGCCAGCAAGGTAGGCCTGGGGATTGAACCTGTGCTTGCTTGCAGGAGCTTTAGTCCACTGAGCTATTTGGTCTGCCCTTCATGATGAGATTTGACCCTAGCTTTAGGTCTAGAAGCCAGAAAAGAGGGAGCCAAGTCACAGGGCAGTCAACAATTGTCTGTGAGGCACCTTCCACAAGGCTGCTACATGGCACTGGGACAGTGATTGACTGGCAGTCTTTGAATAATAGCGAACGAGTGGCTTGAGGAGGCCCAGAAGGCTGAGTGAGATGTGGGCATTTGAGCACATCTGTTCAGAGGCCTTCAGTTGTCTTCAGGTCCTAATTTCTTCTCTCAAAGGATCTTGAGTTTACCATAGTGGATTTGGCAGGTCCATGCAATAAACTTTCTCTGCTACTCTTACAGTCAGGCCTCATTCTTGGTCTGCACTACTGTCTGGCTGTACTGGATGTACGCACTGTAGAGGTTTTCTTAATTTTACATTGCGACTTGGGTTGATGATTGATGACTCGGGCTCACTGTTTTCACTTAAGAAAGCTATATTTACAAGCAAAGTACCATTTGTGAAGGTTTTTTTCTTTTTTCATGCATTTAAATCAACAATTGTACACATATTAAAAATTGCAGACAAATATTAAAAAGAGAAAAATATAAAAAGTAGACAAA
>PVKN010006926.1:0-27571 GCA_004027915.1 Capromys pilorides
TGTACTGGGGCTCAAACTCCAGACCTTGCATTTGCCAGGTGACTACTCATACCACTGAACAATATCCCAAGCTCAATATTCTTTTTTAAAAGTAGAATCTCTTCAATAGTTACTTGGTCTAGAAAGGAACAAATGATTCCATATCAACTTTTTTAAAACTTCAAATTTTTTAAAACTTTAGTATACAATCTGACATGTTTTTTACTTTCCGAGACAAGGCCTCACTATGCAGCTCAGGGTGGCCTTGAGCTCAATTTGTAGCTCATGCTGTTCTCTAGCTCACTGTGATCCTCCTGCCTCAGCCTCAGCCTCCTGAGTGCTAGGATTATAGGTATGGCACTTTTTTAAGAGGCATGAGAAGGATTTATTAGAGGAGCATATAGGACATACTCAAATGCTCAAAGAAATGAGGCGCCTGTACCACTTTCTTATAATAGAATTACCTTTGTGAATTGTGAGAGAAGCTTCAGGATTCCTTGAAGTTGTTGTTAGATGAAGAGTTATCTAAAAGTGATATAATTGGTCTTGCAGTCTCTGAAGTCACAAAGAAAGTAGTAAAAATAAAAAAAAAGTGAGGATCTAGACCGGAGATACGGCTCAGCAGCCTGAGTTCCCGCCTGGCAAGCATAAGGTCCTGAGTTCAATCCCCTAGTACCACAAAGCAAAAAGTATGAATCTTTTGTTTAATAAGTGTATTTTGCCTTTTGATTTGAATTGGTGATGGTTTTCGGTAGACGTTAGCCATTCACATCTTGTCTAGAGACACAAACACCCCTACTTCACTTACAGGATTGATTTGGGATGTGGTCTTTGGGAGGGGAATGACTCCTCCTAGGCAGTAAACCCAAGATCACTCTACCACTGAGCTACATCTCTAGCCCTTGACTTTTTTAGATCCTAAATATAGGTAGTGAAACTTTCATTATGTGTTAAAACCATAGTCCCCTCCATAATTGTAATATCCTCTAGAGTCTTTATTAAACAAAACTTAATGATTAGATAAGAGTACAGTTAGCATAGGAGGAAATCAAGGACTATATCTTTCTTATCCACTGTTGCATCTCTAGCCTCATGACTAGCATATAAGAATTTAGTGTTATGTGAATTGCCAGTACAGGAAAGGTGGTACTACCTTTCTAGAAAACATCATTCATTATGGAGCAGTGGTGATTACTTCCTCCCATTTCTACTACTTTTGTTATGTTTAGATTATGCAACAGTCAATGGATAATGCCTAATTTGTGTTTGCGCCAATTGGCCACACCCTGAAATTATGGTTCGATTATTTATGAGTACGTTAGACTACAGTTAGCCGATCTTTTTCATCCCAAGTCACTTGTAGAAGCTCATATTGGTATAGTAAACTGAACAGGAAACTAACCGCTTCTGGTCCTTCATCGAATCTCCCAAAGGCTGAGGGAATTGATGACCACATAAAGCTGTAACCCACCCACAGCATGGTCATGGGGAAACTTTGGTTTTTAGACCTTATTATGTGGTTGTTTAATATTGTCTTTATTTTAGTGTGGAAATTGGTGAAAGTGTACGTGGAGAAGATGTTTACATTGTTCAGAGTGGTTGTGGTGAAATCAACGACAATCTCATGGAGCTTTTGATCATGATTAATGCCTGCAAGATTGCTTCAGCCAGCCGAGTCACTGCAGTTATCCCATGCTTCCCTTATGCTCGGCAGGATAAGAAGGATAAGGTAGGAACAGAATCTTTTTGCGTGCAGCAAGGAAAACAGGAGCATTGCTCAGAGTCACAAACCATTCTTAATGACCTGCTATATTTATGGAATGTTCTAAAAATCATATTTCCTTAGATATTGCCCTGTCTTCAAGATAGTAGATACAGAATTGGTTTGTATAAAGGAACTCATTTACTTTCTGATTTTTATTCAAGTCATAAATATGTAACTTTTAGTTAATAAGACTAAGCACCAGACCTATGCAGTAGAAATTTTTTAAACCATACATAGTAGTTCCTCTGACCAGTTGCGATGGGTTATGTTTCTAGTCCCGGCTACTCAGGAGGCCAGGGAGTATCATCTGAGCCCCAGAGTTCAAGGGTAGTGTAGGCAAGATCCTGAGTCAAAAAGCAAATACAAGCCAGCTATGGTGGCACATGGCTATAATCCCAGCACTCTGGAGAGCTGAGACAGGAGAATTACAAGTTTGAGCCCAGCCTGAAGAACCTAGCAAGACTCTGTCTTACAATAAAATATAAAGAAAATGAAAAGGGCTGGGGATATAGTTCAGTGGGATGACCCTGGGTCCAATCCCCAGTACTGAAAGACAGTGGGGGAAAAAACCACATGTACACCCCTCCCAATAGATCCTTTGAAATTGTCCTAAGATTGGGGTTCTGGTTGTGAAAATATTGAACTTATAAAATTTTGAAGTCTGTTATATGAATAGTTAGTTACCACATATCTCACCTGTGTGGTATATTGAGGATAATGCATCTACTTAAAAAACTATTTCATTTTAAAAACTTTCAAAATTTTATATTTAAATTTTTAAAGTTTGTATTATGGAGGGGTAGGGTGAACTACACATTGAATCATATCCCCAGCATTTTTGTTTTTCAATTGTAAGATAGTCTTGCTGAGACATTGCTACCCTGCCTGCACTTGAACTTTCCAGCTTCCTAGTGCTAGGGTTGCATGGGGACAACACAATGTGCAGCCTTTGTTTTCCCTGGGTCATGGATTGAACCCAGAGATCACTGAACTACATCTCCAGGCCTATCTTTCATTTTATTTTTTTGAAACAGTGTACCAGTTGCCTGGGCTGACCTTGAAGAAATTGTAGTCCTCTTGCCTCAATTCCTGAGTAGCTAGGCTTATAGGCATGTACCACCACAACTGGCTGCAGTTGGTGGTAGTGAATGTCCATTGTTTACACATAGCACCTCAGAGAAAGGTCAGCTTTTTTTTATCTTTTAGAGTCAGAGTCTCACTATGCAGTTCAGGCTGGCCTTGAGCTCACTTTGTAGCCCAGACTGGTCTCGAACTGTCAGTGATCCTTCTGCTTCAACCTTCCAGTGCTGGGATTACAGGCATGCACCACAACACCTAGCTAGGTGAGCTGTTTTTACTTTGCTCATTATAGCATGTTATAGCAAAGAATGCACTATTTTGTGTAGCAGGGTGTTGCCTTTTAAGGGAGTGGAAGTTGTTAGAAAGTCAACCTTCAGATGAATAAGACAGTGATGAAATTTATAGAAGAAGCAATTTCCATATCTTTAGCTTTGACGTGTTATGTTATACAGTTATATGTATATACCAAATCTAATAAACACTTTAAAAGATATTTTCCAGCCTGCTTATTTGAATAATTGAATATTAAGAAGCACTTGAGGAGCTGGGGAGATAGCTCAGTAGAATAAGTGCTTGCCTGGCAAGTGCAAGGGCCTGAGTTCAATCCCCAGTTCCACAAAAATAAAAAAAATAAAAATAAAAATAAAAAAATAAAAAAAAAAGAAGCACTTGAATAGGCTGAAAAGGTTGACATTGAGGAAATGGAGAAGTATGGTGCAATGAGGGGCTGAGGTGGGAAAAGACATGATAAAGGCCAATCTGAGCTATGTAGTGAGACCCTGTCCCAAACAAGAAAAAGAAAAGATGGATAGGCATGGTGTTTCATGCCTATAATTCCAGTGCTTGGGAGGCTGAGGCAGGAGGATCACAAATTCAAGACCAGCCTGGAAACCTGAGTTGCAATAGTTAGGATTCACTTAATATTTGTTCTAAGTTATGATCTACTCAGCCAGTGGCCATGTCTTTTCCCATGAATTCCCTCATAGCACAGTGCCTTACACATAACAGATTCATATGTGGGGAAGTGAATTGTTTTTCCATTTAGCTTTTTGATTTTTCTTTATTTCTTCATTTAGAGCCGAGCTCCAATCTCAGCCAAACTTGTTGCAAATATGCTGTCTGTAGCAGGTGCAGACCACATTATCACCATGGATCTACATGCTTCTCAGATTCAGGTATCAGTAGAAGCTACATACAGCCATGTGGGTGAGAAAGATGTGGGGAGTCAGTGATGATGATAAAAGGCTGCAGAGGAGCCAACAGCTCAAATAAAGCTCCAGTAAACTAGACATTGACAACATAAAAGCTATGTGTCTTGCACATAGTTATAAGCATTACTCATGATCTGTCATTTAGGGTGGTTTGGAAAGGGGGCACTCTGGTATTTTGGGAAGAGCACAGGTTTTGGAGCATATCTACTTTGAATATTGGTGCTTAAACCTACTAGCTTTGTAACCTTCAACATGCTACTTCTCCAAAGACACAGTTTTAAAAATTATTTTGAGTATAAAATAAGATAATTCTTGGCCCATAGCATATGCTAATAAAAGTGAACTGTTACAGTCGTGTTTTGTTCCCCTTGAGTGTTCACAGTCTTAAATTTAGAACCAAAGAATTGGAATTATTTTCTTGTATAAATCCAGAGTAAGGGGAGTGGAATACCATTTATTTTATACTATTTAAAGATCCTTTCATATCGTTATCATTTGAATTTGTGACAATTTAATGAAGCACATAAGACAGTGGATTGTACCCAACTTATGGAAAAGTAACAACTCAACTGAGAATTTTATCGATGTAAACTAGAATTAGAGTATGGATTTTTCTGAGTACTAGTTATTCTGTATAATCATGTATTATGAATAGCTTCTACTAAGTTTATGTACCATGGCATCTCTAACTGGTTTTTGGGGTAAAACAACTCAACATTGGGTGGCATAAAGCAGTGTTAGCTCCTGGGTCTGAACATTGGCTGGGCCATTCTTTTCTGTTCTTGGCTGAACTTGGTCATAGCTCCCATTTCTTATGGCTTGTTGTAGGGTGACTGAGGGCTGGTTTTGCTAGTCCTGCCTGGGCTCTCTCAGCCAGGATTTAAGGAGGTCATTTTTACAATTATCCACACCTTCCTCATTACTTTCAAAGTTATAATAAGTTACTCTATGCAAGTTGTTAATTTCTTTGTGTTAGCTATCTATAAATGAAAGAGAAGAAAAATAAGACTGATCTGTTTTTTTTCTCTAGGGTTTTTTTGATATTCCAGTGGACAACTTGTATGCAGAGCCAGCTGTCCTGAAGTGGATTAGAGAAAATATCTCTGAATGGAGGAATTGTACAATTGTCTCACCTGATGCTGGTGGAGCCAAGAGGTATGGTTGAAATTAGTACCTTTCCAATGTACAGATACAATCTTTTCAGCAATTATATTACAAAGTGATGCTGTTGTATTTGACTGGTAGTTCTTAAATATTTTAGAATAGGTGTACCTGTGGATGAACTGTGGGTTATTAGTTTTCTCTCTCTTGTTGCTGAGACAGAATACTCAACACTCAAATTTAAAGGGACACAGGTTTATTTAGCTCACAGTTTGTAGAGGTTTCAGATCATAATTGGCTGGCTATTGCACCACAAATCAATCCCAGCACCATACACTCTAGATCCAGCCACTTCTGAAAAAGCCCCACCTATTCTGCATGAGGCATTGAGGGAACATCTAGACACAGGCCATGGCAGTTGTATGCATTTTATAATTAGTGGCTGGAATTACTGATAGGTACACAAGACAAAAGCGGCCCTAAATAGTCATGATATTGAGAGCTCGATTGTAAGTATAGTAAGTTTAAGTTACCTTTCATGTTGCTAAGACAAAATACTTGACACCCAAAGTTAACAGAGGAAAGGTTTATTTTGGTTGGCTCCAAGTAGGGTACCTTGGTAGGAGAGAATCGCAGAGGAGAAATAATTGATGGCAAAGTGGGCAGGAGACACACAGAAGCGTGCCTTCCTTCCATCTTTCCCTTTATATTCCTTCCACACTGTAAGTCTGTTGATTGGTACCAACCCATACCTAGAGTGGGGCTTCCGCTATCCACCCTGTTCGTACCAGCATCACACCACTAATCAACATTCACACATCCTAATCCAGACACCTTTTGGGAGACATCTAGATATAAGTAAGTCATAGCAGTAAAGTTAGTAACTTGGCATTACAGAGCTAACACCATCGTTTATAAACTTATCAGGAAGAGTATTAAATTTTTCTAATGAATGGTAGCTGCTGTTGGGCCCCATCTTAGTGAGTAAGCTTTTACATATCTTTCATAATGCTGTTTAGATCATTTTGATCCTTGGGATCAAACTATTAAGCAGGAAGGAAAATAGTGTGATGTTTTAAACAAATTTGTTGCCAGTTATAGTGCTTTGGAGCTCACATGCAGAATAAGAGCCCTTGATTTCTGTAGTGGATTGCTCATTAGTAAAGCATTCAACAAAATGACACATGTTTTTGTGGAAAGAAAATGAAGCGCTGCAGAGCACAGATAATTAGTAAAAGCCAATTTACGACTGTCCTAAAGCCATTCAACTCTTCAATGACTGTTTTACAACAACCTCTTTATTTCAGTTAACTTCAAGGAACTGATAAACTAAGAACTTAACTTGTGTTATCTAGCCACAAGGAAGTATGGTTTGAAGAGTTCCATGTGCTCACTCGGTACCATCTGCAGTGTTAGATATAGCAGAAAAACTCCCCCAGCTGGAAGTTGTCATAATGTCACATCCTTAGGCATTGTCTTCATGACTTGCCAATGGACTTAGGAGGAAATAGTCATGTTTGAGAAACAAACTTAGGCAAGATTTTCTGAAGTTGGGTATAGGAAAGCTACCTTCAGAAGATTAATTACTACTTTTATAATTTTCTTTATTAAAATTGGCTTATATTGAAGCAATATTTTCTGAGTGTGTGGCTATCAATTCTGTCTTGGCAGAGTTTGAGGTGATTCAGTGTTTATAGCCCTTTTCTGATTTCTTGGTCCGCATAGATGGTTTGGGACGCTTGGATTAATTATGCATCTGTGTTGCCTAAGTAATCATTTCAAGCAAATCAGTTACCACTGATGTGAATATCGTAAGAATAGTAATGGAGAGCAGGATGCAATTTGTTTAGATCAAATTGTTGCCTAGAATTGTCCAAACCTTACTGTGTGGTCACAGGTTCTCCCCATCCAGCAAAAACTCAGATAAGTTGCTCGACGTCTGCCTGGCAAGGATCAGGTCTTGAGTTCTATTCCCAGTACCAAAACCCAGAAAACTTGGATCCTAGTCACCATAGTCTGAATGAAAACATGACATAATGCTATTGTTTGATAAATGCTTGCTTGCTTTCATTTTTAAAAAAATTAAGTTTATTGATATAATTTAGGTATATGTAATGATTACATTCATGATAGGGCTTTCTTTTTTTGTGTGTATTTAGTACAAGATCTACAGGGTCTCACTACACAGAAAGTCCATACTGATCCTCCTGTTTCCAGCCTCCCAAGCTCTGGGATTACATGCATGCACCTCCACGCGCAGTCACTTCTTTCATTTTGGAGAGGGTTTGCTAGGTAGTTTCAGCTGGCCTTGGTCCTCCTGCCTCAACTTCCCTGGTGCTGGGATTATAGTCATGTGCTGCCACATCCAGCAGTGCTACATTTTTTTTTACAGAAGATAAAACCCAAAACATAGGCCTTTTTTTTTACACAGGACTAAGATAACTTGGGGGAAGATGAAGATACATTTTATCAGGGCAGTCTTTCCTGCTTGAGTGAATTATGTGGTGCTTTGCCAACAGACAGACTTCTATCCCACCTTCTAGTGTTGTTTGTATTATGTTGTAATAGGAAAAAAAATAAGAATTCTTCTTTCGAATTGGAGATACTTTGGGCTTTACAGTGAGATGCCAAGTTTGGTTAATTGGTATAACTTTCTTTCTAGCATTCATAAAAGGAGCTCGCAAGCTTGGTATCAGGTACCATTGACACTGACAGTTGGTGTATGTTCTGCCACCATCACAGAGGGTAACAAATAGGCTGAGCAAACACTGCCTCTCCCCTGCCAGCTTTAAGTTCACCTAGTTCATTTTACCCTGGTGTTTGATGATGCAGCTTAGGACCATCTGTGTAGTCAAATGAAATCTTCCCTTTTCCCTTCCTACTGCCAAACTATTAATGTGCCTTAGTATTTATATAATGTTCCAGGACTGGTGAGAGTGTCTGTCAACCCTCCACCCAGAATGATCATCTAAGATTATTACATTCCTAAGCTGCTACTGGAATATAGAGGTGTTAGGCCATTAAATCCAGTTTGTGACGTTTGCCTTCGAGATGTCTACGATAGTTGCTTTCATCCAGCCTTGGGAACAAACTGTTTATTTGGTGTTTCAAGGAATACCTCACTCCCACACACAACCAATTCTTCCTACCCACCTTTCTTTTTGGATATTGTTGGGGATGGAACTCAGGAGCTGGCACTTTATCACCAAGTCACACTACCAGCCCCTAAGCATATATGTGTTTAATTTTGAATATCCTCTGGTTACAGAGTTACCTCCATCGCAGATCGGTTGAATGTAGACTTTGCTTTGATTCACAAAGAGCGGAAGAAGGCCAATGAAGTGGACCGCATGGTGCTGGTGGGAGATGTAAAGGATAGGGTGGCTATCCTTGTAGATGACATGGCTGACACTTGTGGCACAATCTGCCATGCAGCTGACAAGTAAGTGGAGTAGCAGAGCTAGTGGTTCAAAGTAGAAAGGGAACAACTATCAAATGCCATTACCTTATTTATTTGTTTGTTTATTTATTTGTTGCTACATTGTAGCTTTGGGAGACTTTCATCACCCTAGGCTTGACTTAGCATAAATATAAATTAGAAATACTCTTTAGTGCTAAGAAGATACTCTGTGCACGTTCGCTTAGCCCATTGTAAGTTAAAGATATCCTGAGTCAAAATACATTAAATATAAATATACCTAACCCCCCTGTGCATCATAATTTAACATCTTAATGCACTATAGAATATTGGGTGTTTCCCATCATGATCACATGGATGGTTAGGTGTTGTGCCTTGCTGTGCTGCCCAACACTGAGAAGCAAATCTTGCTACACATTGTAGCCCCCAGATAGTTTCAAATCAAAGTACAGCTTCTGCTCTGTGCCTATTGCTTTGGGGCCATCATGAAGTCCAAAAATCAGCATCATGAAAGTGATGACTGTAACAAAATTTATCTACAGCCATGGCACTCTCAACATGTTCAATCTCTTTATAACAAAACTAGCTCTTTTAACCTTTTTTCATAGCCCTTTTTAATTTTTTTTATTAATTTCAGTGAGAAAAAAGATAAAATAGCAATGAAACATTTTCAAAGCAGGTTGGTGGGATGGTTACAATAGTTAATACATTGCATATTGTTGTCATCATAGTAGTTATTCAGAGGACAAGATGCAGACCTGATATCTTGTCTAAACAACATTAGTGTAAACTTTTATTCTCAATGAACTAAGAGAAAGTAGCTGTATATCTATCCTAGCTCTCTTGCGCGTGCGCGTGTGCGTGTGCGTGTGTGTGTATTTTCCTTTTGTTTTCACCAAAAAACCATCCTTTATTTACACTTTTGTGAAGTTAGTAACACATGACACTAGGTTGCCTAGCTATAAAAGGCTCAAGTCAGCAACTTCAGACAATTGCCAGTTCTGCTGATAACACACTACTATTATGGACTATTGGACTATATGGTGTTATTTTGCTGAATTCAAGTACCTACAGCCTTTAGACTGGCTTCAAGTATGAAAAGATCCTTTAAAGACTTCTCCAAATACAGCTTCTCTAACTGCAGTGGAACACCCATTTCTAACAAAACAAAATGAAAAGGGGGATATGTTGGGAGCCTGAAACTAGGAAGTTGATCGAGTATGTGTAGGTGGGACTTGGTCCAGTGCCTAAAGCAAGCAAGCTACCTCACTCCTGAGATGAATATCTTGTCTTTTTAAGGTTAGCTATTATAGCCATTTTAAAGTGCACAATTCAAAGTTATTAATTACATTCACAATGCTGTAGCTATTAACCACTATCTGTTCTGATACCAGTGTGTTCCTAACTCCCCCCCACCCCACCAGTGTGTTCCTAACTCCCCCCCACCCCGTACTAGGGGTGGAATTTAAGTTCTCAGGTATGCTAGGCAAGTAATCTACCACTGAGCTTATCTGTAGCCCTTTAATTTGTTAGCTTTAGACAGGGTCACACTAGATTTCCTATACTGGCCTCAATCTTGTGGTCATCCTGTCCACAGCCTTCCAAGTTTAGGGTGATAGGCATGTACCACCAGGCCCAGCTCAGTACTCTTATATCCTGTTTTTTTTTTTTTTTTTTTTTTTTTTTTTGGGGGGGGGGGACCAGGGTTCAAACTCACGACCTTGCACTTGCCAGGCAGTCACTTATGCCACAGAGCTATCTCCCCAGCCCCTACAGACTGTGTTTTGAGACAGGATCTTACTATATAGCTCAGGCTTTTCAGGCTATCCATGAACTTGAAATCTTCCTGCTTATTTTCTGTAATGCTGGGATTACAAGTGTGTGTGTGCAACAGTGCCTGACTTTTAATAGTTACTTGTTAAGGTAGAAATCCATAGGTCTAAACAAGCAAAATTATGTTTTCATCTTTATTTTATTTAAGTTTGAAACCTTGGCCTTACTCGTTGATTGTCCACTGTAGCTATAACTCTTATTCATGGTATGCTTGTCATCTTTTATCTGTATGGTTCTATATTGTCTCATCACTCTGCCCTGTGATATGAGTCAGTACTTTCTTCTACCTAGACAATCTAACACGTTACCTCTGCACCTGCTAGTTTTCCTAAACCTATGCCTAGACCTATAAGTCCTCTCCTGTGCAATGTTAAGTAGCTCCACAATGCTTACTGTGCAAGCCACTATAGACACCATTGTTTCTTATAATGATTTTAAACTCCTGAGTGTCTGTAGCTGGCACATAATACATTTATGCTAACAATATATTTGAGTGCTGAGTCATTGTTATTGCTGTCTTGGGTCAACTTTACAGTTATACAGCCTATTTCATCCTTGAAATCCCTAGTTTGTAAGGTTTTGCTAATTAGTATAACATTGTTCCCCCTGATATGTTAGTGGCTTATTATCCTGATAGTTTATTTCTGTGCATGGCGTATGCCAATGTGAGCCTTCCTAGTTGTACTCACTTTCATGGACCTACCTTTTTCCAATGTTGTGATATTGCATCTTTCATATGTGGCTTCCAAGATTACTTTGGAAGACATTCCATTTTGTCCAGGCAGAAAGGTAAAAGACAGATCAACTTTGGAAGTTTTTTTTTTTTTCTTTTTGTCTTTTTGAGACAGAGTCTTGCTATGCAGTTCAGGCTGGCCTTGAGCTCATTTTTGTAGCCCAGGCTGGTCTCGAACTCACACTGATCCTCCTGCCTCAGCCTCCCAAGTACTGCGATTACAGGCATGCACCACCACGCCTGGCTCTGTGTAGTTTTTATAAGTCTAGCCTGGAAGTGGTTTAGTGCACATTTATTTTTCTTCTTGATATGGACAGAAATTTAAAGCCTCCCAAATTTTGTGTGTGGAGCCCTAAAGGCAAATGTGATAATACTGGGAGATTACCTTTTTGAAGTATTTAGTTGAGATGAAGTCTTTGAGGACAAAGCCTTCATGATGGAATGAAGTTGCCTTATAAGAGGGTTCTGGAGAGCTTGCTGGCACGGTCCTTGTCTCTGTACAGGAAGAGGCCATGGGAGCACACAGCAAGGTGGCAGCTGCCTGCAGGCCCAAAGATTTCAGATTTCCTGCCTTGTCTGTGCATTGATCTTGCCTACAGAACTAAGAAATTATGTTTCTCCTTACGCCCCATAGTTTGTGGTACTTTTGTTATGGTGGCAGACTAAAAAAGTATTTCTTACTAACCTAGATTCTGTAGTGACAAATAAGATTAATATGAAGTAATCCTTTTTTGCTCTAGACTTCTCTCAGCTGGCGCTACCAGAGTTTATGCAATCTTGACTCATGGAATCTTTTCTGGCCCAGCCATTTCTCGCATCAACAATGCATGCTTTGAAGCAGTAGTAGTCACCAATACCATACCTCAGGAGGACAAGATGAAGCACTGCTCTAAGATACAGGTAAGGATACAATTCCCCCCAGTAAGTGTTTGTAGATGTCTGGACTCTGAAAATTTCCTTCTTGGGTCTTAAGGGTTTTTTGTTGTTTTTTTTTTTTTTGAGAGAAAATCTATGTAGCCCAGGCTGGCTTCACATCCCCCTACCTCAGCCTCTGAAGTAGCAGATAACAGATACACACCATTATATCCTGCAGGTGGTCTTAAGGGCTTAGTCTGTTTATCAGAATCTGACCCAAAATTTAAAAATCCCTTGCCTATTGCTAGACCCTGAGAACCTGGAGGATGGAACCTAGAATTTTTCATTTTATTTTAACAGCCTTCCCAATGATTGTGCTGCAAATTAAAGTTTATGAAATTCATGTCCTTTACTGAGTTTGCTTGGCCCCTGTGGACAGTACAGTGTGGAACCTTTAAGCTGGTTATATGCTCAGTGTTTGTCAAAGTATGTTCTTAATCTGTGTTTCTTATTATGATGTAAGTTGCTTTGTTCCATTGAAGAGTTAAAAAACTGGAGGTCCTAAAGCCAGTATCTTATTCTCCCAAATAATTATCAAACACTATGTTTGATTACTATTGCACTGGAAAAAATAAGACCTTGCTTAATTAAAAATGTATATAATAATCTTGTTAGTTGGGGGCTGAGGAGTTAGCTCAGGGACACAAGTGCCTACCTGGCAGGTGCAAGGTCCTGAGTTTGATCCCCAGTTCCACAAAAAAAAATAATAATCCATTAGCTTTCTGAATTTATTATGTGTTATTAGAGGATTGCTGTCATTTGAAGAAAAGGATTTTTTTAGAAAAGTATTTTTTAACACTTTTTTTAAAACAGTTTTATTGTGTAGTTCAGGCTGACCTTGAACTCACTTTATAGCCCAGGCTGGTCTCCAGCTTCTTAGGATCCTGCTCCAGTCTCTTTAAATGTTAGAATTCTGAGTGTAGACCACCACACCCAGCCTAATCGCTTTTTGTTCGAACTCAGGACCTTGTGTTTACCAGGCAGGTACTTGTGACTTTTATTTTTTTATTCTTAAGGTTATTTTGATTTGTTTGGGTATTAGTGATTGAACCAAGGGCCTTTGCAATGCACTGCATCCATGGCCCTTTTCATTTTTATTGAGGCAGTATCTCACTAAATTGCCCAGGGTAGGCTCAAATTTAACAATCCTGTCTCATCCCCCTAGACTACTGGGATCCTGGGAGTGTGTCAACATGCTACGCTCACCTTAATAGGTTTTTGAAGGCTCTGAGTTTAATTCCCAGCACCAAACCAAGAAAAAAAAAAGGAAAAGCAAAGAAAAATAAAGAAACTGAGAAGTAGCTGAATGTGGGCTTAGGAGCACACTCACTAGAGTGCCCATGGGACTGGGGAGATAGCTCTGTGGCACAAGTGCCTGCCTGGCAAGTGCAAGGTCGTGAGTTTGAACCCCAGTCCCACAAAAAAAAAAAAACAACTGGGCTGCAAAAGAGCTTCCTGAAACTGCATCCATGTGTGCTAACCTGGTGCTCTTGTTGCCTTTCTAGGTGATTGACATCTCCATGATCCTTGCAGAAGCTATCAGGAGAACCCACAACGGGGAATCTGTTTCCTACCTGTTCAGTCATGTCCCTTTATAACAGAGTAACTTCTGGAGCTTTTTAAATTTAAAGTCAACCCACTCTTTTCCACTGATATTCTATGTCAAATTTGGAAGACCCAGCTTGCTTGTAGCTTTCCACATTCCACATTAGGTACATTAGAGTTTATCCTAAATTGGGACAAACCAGATTGAGACTGCTGGGATTTCCTATCTGCATTGCCTCATTCTGCCTTGATGATTTTGTGAGCCTTGCAGCTTTAGCTAGCGCTCAGTTGCTGCAGAATTTCAAACTTGTGAGATTATTGTTTAGCCAGGGATGTAGCTCAGCAGCACAGCACCTGCTCCGTGAAGTGTGAGATCCTGAACTTGATTCTCAGTACCAAAAAAAAAAAAAAAAAAAAAAAAAATTGTTGTTTAAAGCCATCTGAATGTGATTTTGGAAGCTTAGCCTCCTTGGCATGTGACTACTTTAGGGTTTTTTTGGTTGTTGTTCAGATCAACTATCTACAGAGTCAGCCCATGTAGGTAGGGGCTGGGGAGATAGCTCCATGGCACAAGTGCCTGCCTGGCAAGTGCAAGGTCCTGAGTTTGAACTCCCGGTCCCACAAAAAAAAAATGCCCACTCTAATTTAGGGGTCTGGGGAAATAAGCCTTAGGCAGCTCCAAATTTAGTCCCAATAGTGCAGTAGGCTGGAAGGCAGGAGTCCGGGGCTCAGCTTAAGCAGCTGTTGGGTGGGGTCGTGAAGTTGGGGAAGGGGTAGGTAGTAGGCAAATGTCTCTTGGGAGGAAGAAACCTGACCCATTGTCATCTGCTTTCCTGTATAGCTTGGATTCTTCTACTACCCGTTCCTTTCCATTTGGCTTTACCCAGCGCCAACATCCCCTCGCGCCCAAATGGCTTGCTTCCTGTTTTGTCACTGTTAATGTTCACATTAGATAATTTGCTGTAGCTTAATTTTCCTTAGCCCGCTACCATTGTGGTAATAGGTTTTAAGCAGTATCTTATAGTACCTTTGGATTAATTTAAGTATTTAATTTTCATCTTCCTCCTTGGATCCATTTGGCCTCTCATGACCTGAGATTTATGTTAAAAAGATTTATGTTGTCTCTTGTAGAGGAAAACTAATAAAGTATGTGTGTGTGTGACTTTGGATCTGCATTGATTTCTCTACTGAAGGTTTACTTTAGATGTCTTGCTCTCCAGTGATAGCTCATATTTTTTGCTTCCCAAATTATTTTAGCTACTTTGTTAGCCAAGAGAAAATAAGGTAGTAGTTTCATTTAAATGTAGTGCTTTAAGCTATCTAGGCTATACTGAGAAGTAGCTATAGTCTTAATTTTTAAAAATCTTTATTCATTTATTTGATACAGGGTCTTGCTCTGCAGCTCAGACTCATAGTGGTCCTCCTATCTCAGTCTGCTGAGTGTAATGTTAGTATTATAGGTGTGTGCCACCACACCTGGTATCTTGGTAGCTGGTATGGCATGCCCAGGGTTCTAGGGGCTGGTATGGCATATAGTACTGGGGGGTCAAGCCCAGACCCTAGCCATGTCTTAATTCTGTGCAGTGTATCTGAATTGTGAGTCATATAATAACCTGCTGAGGGGCCATGGAGATAGTTCAGTGGCATAAGTGGCTGCTTGGCAAGCATACGGTCCTTAGTTTGATTCCCTCCCCCCAATAATAACCTGCTAAATCTCTTTTTTGTGTGCCAACATTAATACTTAGGTGTTTTGTTATAAGAGGAGAATAGTTTCCATAGTTTATTCACTTCACACCAACTTTGCCAGATGTAATTGCCTAGTATCAGTAGCTGGCATGTTTGGCATTTAAATTCAGCCCTTCTCAATAAAATTTGATTCAAAGCCCAGCATGGTGGTACATGTGGGCCAAGGCAGGAGGGGCTAAAGTAACCTAAGAAATGTGTCTCTGAGTCTGGGCCTTTTTCTGCTCAAATCTTTTATGAGGACTGGGAGTATTCCTTACTGATAAAACATTCTGGCATATACCAGGCCCCATTTTTTTTTTTTTTTTAATTTTAAGACAGGATATTACTGTGGAGGCTTAGGTCTTACAGGCTGGCCTTGATCTCATGCCGATCGTTCTTCAGCTTCTAAATTGCTGCATTTTACAGGCTTGTGCCACCATGCCCAGCTTTAGGCCCTGGGTATACTCTAAAGTGCTAAAGTATACTTCAAATCTTAGCTCTGGGATTACCACACATGGAATGTTGATCCCTTTGAGGACTGCTTTTGCTATTTCCTGAAATAGATCAGTGGGTCAGGCTTCCTTTTAGGATACAGTTGTTGCCCCTTTAGCACGGGAAAGTACCTCCTAGTAGGTGCCTGAAAACATATCTAATGCCTGGTCCTATATAGTATTTTTTCCTTAGAAATATACACCATTGATAAATTTTGATTCACAAGTTAGGCACTGTAAGATTAATAATGCCAGTAAAATAGGAAAATTATAACAATGAAATTGCCAACATTATTCTTGTGTCTTAGGAATATTAGGTAAAATAAGGGTTTCGTGAATATGAGTGCTGTGGTACAGAAACAGTTGATCAGCTTACCAAGACTAGGGCTGGTGGCACCTATAGTGTGGGTATTTTAAATCTTTTTTTTTAGATTTTTTTTCTTTAGGGAGAGATCTACAGAGTATTGAGGGTTTCACTACTAGGTCGGACTCCTAGTGATCTGCCTGTTTACAGCTTCCCAAGAGCTGGGATTATAGGTGTGTGCCACTACTCCCAGTCTCAATTGCCATTTCAGTGTCCCTGGTGGGCAGGGCTGGCCCTAGTGTGGAGATTTTAGATGAAGGTATTATTTATGTCCTGGGAAAGCATAAGCTTTCATCATGTTACTCAGAGCAGCATACAATAAATTGCAATTTTTTTTATTTCTGGAATTTTCTGTTTAATACTTCCTGCAGTAGAACATGAATAGTTAAAACCATGGAAAGTGAAACTGCACAAGAGTTGATTGCCCTATTTTGACCTAAGACCTCTGCTCTGGGTTCCTTTGAGTAGTTCTCTTGTTTTTGGTCTGAGATAGGGTCTCACTGTGGAATTCACGCTGGTCTTCAAGTCACTAGCCCAGGTGGGTCTCCATATCATGGTGATCCTCCAGCCTCAGTTTCCAGAGTGCTAGATTATACAAGCATGCACCACCATGCCTTTTTTTTTTTTGTCACAGCGAAACTTTATTGAGAGGAAACATTGTCACACCCAGCAGATGCAATTTAACTCACTGTCTCACACAGTCATGCACGCACACACCCTTCTCCAGCTTCTGCCACGTGGTCCAGTTCTCAGCCCCAGTGGGACACTTCAGTTCCTAATATCCAGAGGCAGCAGGTGCCTGAGGGGAGGCACGGAGTGTGGGTGGGGAAGTGGCCTGGGTAGAAATGGGGTGCAGTGGGAGGATGGGGCACCAGGAGCAGAGGTGGACAGGTTGCCCCACAGCTTGTGGGTGCAGAGTGGATCCTGGCCACTGTGGCTTCTGTGTGGCTGCAACCCCAGAAGAGCCTTTCTGGGTGGTGCACTCAAAGGTCTGGGAAGGACCGGGCCTCCCACCCCATACTAGTCTTCTGGGTGGTGGCTAGGAACGAGTTGGCAGGGCAGGGCAGGACAGGCAGCAGCAGGCAGGCTCAGCTCTGGGCCTCCTCGGGAGCATCACCACCCTCTTCCCTGGTGGCGGCTGTCCACAGAGACAGGTTGTCTCTCAGCAGCTGCATGATGAGGGTGCTGACTTTGTAGGAGTCCATGCTGAGTGTATGCAGGTCAGCCATAGCCTCATCAAAAAGTGGTCTTGGCCAGCGAGATGGCCTCCTCTGGGCTGTTGACAATCTCGTAGTGGAAGACAGAAAAGTTCAGGGCTAGGCCCAGGTGGATGAGGTTGGTGGGTGGCATCTTGCTGATGGTAGGCTGCCTGGGCAGAATCAATGATGTGCTTCTTGTTGTCACCGGTGGCCACCTTGGCCAGGTAGCGGTAGTAGTCGCCCTTCATCTTCAGGTAGAAGACATGGCACTTGGCCTCCCCAGATCCTTGATAAGGTGAGAGTCCAGGAGGCCCAGCCAGCACAGCGTCACACCCTCCTCAGAGCTTGGTCTCCACCTTCTCCCAGTACTCTTGGACCTCAAGGCCCTTTTCCTCCAAGCCCTCCTCATCGCTTTTCTGCTCAATGCAGGGCGGAACTCTCCAAGCAGCCCTCTTGCCGCCCACCACATTCTTGTGGGCCTACGATAGCAGGTTTGCAGGAGAAGTCCTCACCCTTTTCCATTGCACCCTTCATGAAGGCTGCCATGTCCTCATAGCATTCAACCTGCTCTGCCAACTTGGCCTTCTGGATCAGACTTGCTCTTTCCATGGCTCTAGGGACAGACGGTCAGGCGGCGGGCTAACTGGCTGCTGGCGGAACAATGCCAGGTTCTCCCGTGCCTTGTTTGAATAAGCCATTTCTTGGGGAGAGATTTTGAGGTCATTCAGGAAAGATTCCACAATCTTTCTTTGATCCCTGTGTCTGGGGGAAGGTCAGCATTCAGAGCCCTGTGACACCCAAGAAAGTGCCTTCTGTGCTTTTCTACGGTGTGGTAGATAGCAATGGCTTGTCATTTCGAGGGCTCCAGGAATATATCTAAAGGAGTACACTTGTAGAGCTCAGGTGACAGGAAACTAAGGCTATCACCAGACTCTTTCAAATCCCTTTGTCTCCCTGAACTACAGAACCAGAGAAAAGGGTACTGCCTAGTCCAACTCTATTCCTAAGCCAGTGATTTTATATTTATTTCATCTCAAATGAAGCTGATAGTCTCAGTCTCCTTTCCAGAGTTGGACATCAAGTATTTTCTGCTAAAAAATGGTAGCATGCCCATCAATAGCATGTAAACCTCAACAACGTGTGGGTTGTTAGAACTATATAAACCTGAAAGTTAGAAAAACAATGTGTCCTCTTGGCCTGCCTTCCTACCATCTCACTCTTGCTAGCAGGAAGAGGCCTATAGAAGGGAAACTAATGAAGCTAGGGGGAAAAGCCCTTAAGCAGGTGTCTGAGAGAAGGTAGCTTTGCGCTGTTGCTTCCAAGGGCTCCCAGCACTCAGACTGGAGACCATAGAGACACCAGCCTCCTACCCTTGTGTTAGTGTGCAGATGCAGCCTTTAGGCAGACACTTCAATAGAAGCCCAGCTTGTTGGTTTACCCTTACAGAAGATTCACTTTTCCTTTTACAGCCCATGCATAATAAAAGGTTTGCATACATGTTCCTCTGGAGTCCTCTTTTGAAAGGGACAGCAAAGTGCCCCATTTCCCATTACCTAGTAACAGGTTACCAGGGTTATCTATCTTGTCCTCTTTTTTTAATAAAAAGAAGTGGCCAAGATTTTTTTAAAATGAAAAGTGAGGAAGAATCTGGCTCTGCAAAGCAAGCTTAAGCCAAGTAAAAAAGGAGAAAAACAAAATAAAAGAACAAACCAGACAAAGCAGGGTGAGTTATTGTGAAAAAAAAGCCACAGTAGCAAGCTCTTTTTGGCATCTGTGGCCTTTTACGCTGTTGAAATCTTAAGGAAACCCACATGAACTATATCCGGGTCTTGAGAAGCAATGCTAGAGTCTTGCATTTTTTTTTTTGAAGAGGAATGTCAAGTCTTCCAGAGGCTCACAGAAGTACTTTTTTTTTCCTTTGGGGAATCTTGTTCTTTGGCAATTCAGGTTAGACTGGCTTTATTCTAGAAAGATGTTTCTATCTCTGCTACCCTTACTGTAGTGGGTATTGTAAGGATCACCGAGAAGAGGCCCCTCCATTTTGGCGTTTCCAGATCCTGTGTCACATACTTGTAGCTTCAGATGCAAGGAGGGAAGGTTAAAATGAACATATGTATAGGGGAAGCACACATTCAAATTAATGCATGTCTCATTCCAGGTGAAGACTGACCAATCTTGAGCCTGTTATTTGCTGCTTTTTTTCTGAACTATTGGCCTAGCCTCTTAGAAATGAGTGCCCCAGAGTATACTCATTTGTTCTCTGTCCTTATAGCCATTCAATGGCCCTTGGACACTACAGGGGCTTCTGTGAAGACAGTGATAGGGTTTGTTGTGGGTTGGATTTTTGTTTGTTTTGTTTACAACTGAGTCTCACTAAGTTCAGGCCGGCCTCAAACTCTCCGTCCAGTTCTCCTGACTTAAGACTCCTGAAGCTCTGGATTACAAGCTTGTGCTATCAAACTTGGTTCGACCTTACTAGTTTAAAGGCAAAAGGGCTATGGCAAAAGATGTACTCTCCTTTGCATCATTTTTCTTTTTTCTTCCTTCCTTAGTGCTGAGGGTGAGGACCTTGTGCATGGTAGGCAAGTACTCTACTGTTGAGTTCTATGTTCCTGGACCTACTTTTTCTGTGGCAAGCAAAAACACCAAAATTACACCCAAGATTTTCAATTTCTGTTGACAGGCACAGGTTGGGATCATTCCCAAAACATCACACACTGCTCTCTAGTGGTCTAGGGCTTCTATATTTGTACAAGCAGGAGGTAGAAAGGAGGTACAAAAGTGACACAGAATAGCCTGGCAGTTTTTCCAATGAGCTAGCAGGGTGAGATCATCACTTACTAGTGTAGATTGATGGTCATCATTTACAGTCACACATCCTGCATATTCAGTTATGCACTCATGGTTACAAGGTCAAGAAAGCCATGAAGCAGTTACAGAGCTAGGCAGCTGAAAAAGAACAGCGATTTAAAAAGAACAATTTCTCTTGCACAGTTTTTCCCTTTCATCATGAAGTGGCACTGTTTTTTCTTCTTTCTTTTCAAGACACAGTCTTGCTATGCAGTCAAGGCCATCCTTGAATTCATTTTTTTTTCCTTTGAAGGGTAAAAATTTTTATTTGAGAATTTTTTTACTGCACATTTTTCAGAGTCACAAAAGAAAGCAAAAGTGTTATCTTCTCCTCTTCTAAAAATAAAAAAGGGCAAACTTCTTTTGTTTAAGTCATGACACTTAGAAGTTTAGCACCAGCATCCAAAATGAACAAAAAAAGAAAAAAAAAGCATTTACTATATAACAATTTCAGGTCTCTTTGGTTGGGGTTCTCCCCATGTAGTATTAATATTTTTTCTTTCAATTACCAAAACAGTAAAAACCAGGAAAAAATATAGAAACCTAGTGTTAGCTGAAACTGGGGAGGGTGCTTTCCTGTCCTGTGCAGGCTTTTCTGGGCTTGCGGCTGGCTGGAAATACTTGCTGACATCTTCCTCTTGTAGCTGTTAAGTTTCTCAAAGAACAGTGGTAAACATTCTAATGTCCAAATCTTAGTCTTCCACTTTATTGCTGAGATGTTTCTTTGGTATTGGTAAGGTTGTGGGTGTACTTTTTGCTTTATTTTTGAATGGTCATTAATTCTTTAGGTCACCCTGTGGGTGTGAAGGTGGTGGGGAGCTGGTGTCACTCAGCACTGCTCTGCTCAGTGGTGGGAGCGGGTTTCTCAGCTGGTGCTTCACCTGCCTTGGTATCCTTGCCATCTTGTGAAGGAGCATTGAGAGGATGGGGGTGATGCTGATAGCTGAATTCATTTTATATCCCAGGCTGGTCTCAAACTCAAAAAGATCCTCCTGTCTCAGTCTCCTAAGTGCTGGGATTATAGGAGTGCAAGACACCTGTTTTTCTCAGAGATCTTCTCTTGCTGGTCTGAGACTCCATGTTTAAGAATAAAGCAAGCTAGGCCAGGTGTGGTAGTACATATCTATAATCCCAGCACCAAGGAGGCTGAGGCAGGAGGATTGCTGCAAATACAAAGGCAGCCTGGGCTAAAAGTGGGTTTAAGGTCAGCCTAAACTGTACAAGGAGATCCTGTTTCAAATATAAAATAAAATTAAAATAAAGTAAAGTGATCTGGGTGTGGTGGCAGTGTGAAGCAGGACAATCTCACCAAAAGTTCAAGGCTAGCCTTGGCTGCATAATGAGTTCAAGGCTAGCCTGAACTATTTAGCAAGACCACGTCTCAAAAATACCAACCAAACAAACAGAAAATAATACAAAAAGCCAAAGCAATAATGATAGCAAAGTCTCTAAATTATGGTAGCTAAAACTTGATGCTCCATAGAATCTTGCTTCAACGTTAAAGCATTTCTTTCTTTTAAGCTATTTGAAAAAAAAGCCCCATACTTATTTGGTTTTAAAGAATTGTTCAGTAATTGTTGCTATAAAGTTATTTTAAAGATAATATTGTGGGGGCCAGCAAGATAGCTCAGCAGACGAAAGCACCTGCTTAGGCAAGCTTAGGCAAGCGCAGTGGTGGTGGTTTGATCCTAGCCACCACATGCCGCACCAGCCTGGCCCCCAGGGCAGGCTGAGCCAGCCACAGAGTCCAGGCATAGTGGCATACGCGTGTAATCCCAGTGCTGGGGAGGCTGAAAGCAGGAGGATCATTATGAGTCTGAGCTGCATAGTGAGATCCTGCAACAACGAAATACATTATAAATAAATAAATAAATAAATAAATGTGTGTGATGTTTGTAGCATGACTTTAGGGGATACATATAGACAGTAAATCATTACTATTCCACAGCAAATTACCGTATCTTCTTACATAGCTACTCTTTTGTGACAAGAGCAGCTAAAAGCTGATTTAATGAGAGTCCTTAATATGATATTAATACCACAGCCCTCATATTAGCTCTAGACTCATTCATCTCACCTCTCACTGTCTTCTGATCTATCTTTTCAGTTCTTCTCCTCTCCCAGGTCCCTAGCAATCACTGTTTTCTTTTCACTCCAGCCTTTTTTTTTTTTTTTTTTTAAGGCAGGATCTCACTAAGTGGCTAAGTTACTGTGGTCTGGCTCAAAGTTATGATCCTCCTGCCTCAGTTTCTCAGGGTGCTAGGACTACAGGTATATACCACTGTGCCAGGCTGAGATCATGCAGTCTTTTTCTTTTACTGTGGCTTATTTTGCTTAGTGTAATGTCCTCCATGTTCATTCATGCTATGATAAATGGCAGGATCTCTTTTGCTTTACAGCTGAATGTTACCTTTTTGGGTATATTTATCACTCCCTCTTTAGCTACTTATCTATTGATAGGTACCCAGATTGTTTCCATTTCTTGGATGTTATGAATAACAGGCATTTTTTCTAAATCATCTTTGGCCAAAGTCCTCACAGTATGGCTGCAGTGGAGCTGAGATATAATAGTGCTGTCAGATGGCTTGTGCATGTGCAACTGTGCCCAGGCCTTGCCTCTGGCCCTCATACTGCTCTTCTAGTGCTCTGGCCCTCCCAAGTGCTGAGATTACAGGCATGCACCACCATGCTCAGTCTCAGTCACCATCTCAGCATGCCTCGGGGGCAGGGCTGGCACTGTACACTGTTGGGCACTCCAAAGACCTTGTGCTTTCAGAAAAACCTGTCTAACAGCTAGTATTCATGAATAAGATTGAATACATGGTTGGATGACAAACCAGAAGTGAGGCTACATAGTAGTTGTCAAATCTGAAGAAAATTGTAGTGTAAATGCCTGAGCAGACTGAGCTATCTGGTCGGCCACTGAAGTCCTTTATTCTTTGGGTAGACCTCTCCTTTTCTTTTTCTCTCTCCCTGTCCACTTTTCTTCCCCTTTTCCTCCCCTTGTCTTCCCTCTCCCTCTTTTCCCCCCACCCTTGGTAAGCAAAGAGCTTGATATAAAGCTCAGCTCTGGAGTGAGAATTTTTTTTTTTTTTTTTTTTTTTTTGGTACAGGGTCTACAGGGTTTACAGGGTCTCACTACCTAGATTGAACTCGTAATGATTCTCCTGTTTTCAGCCTCCCAAGTGCTGAGATTACAGGCATGCACCACCATGCTCAGTCTCAGTCACCATCTCAGCATGCCTCGGGGGCAGGGCTGGCACTATACACTGGCAATCAAACCCCAGCTGCTGCACTCTGCCTAAGCAAGCACTTTAGTCTGCTGATCTACCTGGCCAGCCCTTGGATTAAGATTTCTAAGAGTGAACTGTAGCTAGGTGTGGTGATGCTCATCTATAATCCCCACACTTTGGAGGCTGATGCAGGAGGATCATGGAAAATTCAAGGCCTATCTGGGATACATAATGAGACCCTGTCAAAATGATGGTGATGATGATGATGATGATGATGATGATGATGATGATGATGATGATGATGATGATGGTAGAGCAAAATGTTATAAAAGCCTGAGCCCAACTCATGAATTATTCTTTGGTTGCTGCCTGGTGACCTCATGCCCACTCTCACATGTTCCAGCCACCATGCTGTACTCTGTTATGCTGTAGTGCAGTCCAGGGGCTCCTACCAGAGCTGCTGCAGCACTGGGAGGACTTTCAGCCTCCAGAAACATGGGCCCCATAAGCTGCTTTTCTTTATAATTACCTAGCCTCAGCTTTGACTGAGACCATGCCTTGACGGCAGTGGTGAGTCACAGCATCCCTAAAGTTAAAAAGATACCAAATACATAAAATCACAGTTATGTGTGACCATGGGCTGATTAGACATGAGTCCATCAGTTGGCTTATTTAAGAGGAATAAATGGGAGATTTTAGAATTCATCACTTTGAACTAAGAACCAGATACCTGTTAAAGTTTCAAGTCCAGTAACACCCATGCGTTATGGGTCTGGAGCGAGAAGAGAGACACCTATCTATGGGGTTGATGGTTTCATGGAGAGAAACCAAGCGATCACCATTGGAGAGTGATAATTGTATTGACAAGGACTTTTTTGATTTAATGTGCTAATATAACAGAATGCATGTTTTATGTAAAATTAATAGATTTACTTACAGTACAATACTCATATTGTTTTGGATTTAATTTGGATTTTGGTTTGGATATCTTCTGGATGTCTTAGCTTATAGTATTTGCTTATAAACATGGGGTTAGAAACTTAATGTTGGTTAAACATATGATGATTTATGTACTATTATACATTTATGTACTTCTTGCATATATTAATAGGGACAAGCTTTAATGCATGTTGTACACAGGTGGGTAATCACTATATAAGAAGGTTGTATGTTCATGAAATGCTTTAATGAGATTTTCAGTTTTGAGTACTAATGGTGTGGCTCCTTGCTTCTTTCTTGAAGAAAAGATATCTTAGGGGATTGGATGCTCCATTTTTGGTTTACAAAGCCAAAGTTATTATTATACTACTAAGGCTCTTAAGTAAACTATTTTCACTGGGTTGCTTTGCTGTTGTTTTTTTATCACAAAGTTTTATTTTTTCCTAGTATTTTGTTATATCACATTCATCATAGGGATTTTGTACCTGTACATGATGTATCTTCATTCCTTTCTTTCCCTATTCCCTTTCCCTCCTTTTACTCCAACTTCCTCTCCTGATTTATAAGTGTTATTTCTTACTTTTCCATCTATTCTATTTTCTTTTGCTTTCCTTCCTTTCTCCCTCTCCACTCTGCTGTGGTCTTCTCATCTGAACATTTTCTTCCCACTTCCCATTATATATTATGCACTTTGGTCCCTATTTATGCCTTTGGTTTCTCACAGGAGAGAGGCAATGTAGTATTTCACATTTGTGTCTGATTTATTTCTCTTAAAAGTATGGTCTTGGGCCAGGAAGATAGCTCAGTGGTCTAAAGCACCCGCTTAGGCAAGTTTAGGCAAGCGCAGAGACTGCGGTTTGATCCCCAGCACCATATGCTGTACCAGCCCTACCTCCAGGGCAGGTTGAGCTGGCCACCAAAAACAAACAAAAAAAAGTGTGGTCTCAAGGTGCATCCTTTTAGTTAGAAATGTCTTGAGCCTGGCATGGTAGTGCATGCCTGTAACCCTAGCACTCAGGCAAATGAGGCAAGAAGACTGCTGTGAGTTTGAGGCCCACCTGAGCTACATATAAAATTAAATACCAGCCTGAACTATGTAATGAGACCTTGTCTCAAAACAAACAGACCGGGCGTGGTGGCACACACCTGTAATCCCAGCACTTGGGAGGCTCAGGCAGGAGTATCGGTGTGAGTTCGAGACCAGCCTAGGCTACAAAACTGAGCTCAAGGCCAGCCTGAACTGCATAGCGAGACCCTGTCTCAAAAAGACAAAAAAAAAAAAAAAAAAGTGCTGCGAAGATAACTCAGCAGGCTTAAGCACCTGCCTGACAAGCTCAAGGTCCTAGGTTTGATCACCAGTACCAAAAAACTAACAAATGAACAAACAAAAAATGCCTCAAGCCTTTCCTTCTTTATGGCAGTGTAGTAGTCCATCATAGTAAAAAAAAATCTTCTTTATCCATGCATTGGTTTATGAGTAGGGAGGTTCTAAGATTTAGCTATTACTATTGTAACCCAAAAATCAAAAAGACTTAAAAATCAAAATGAAGCGCTTTATTTTAGCTGGGCCAGCAGCTACACTCCCTCGCAGGTAGAGAGAGGACACGCCAGGTACTGTTTATTGCTAGGGGACATTTAAACAGAAAAATCACAGGTTGGGGAGGAGGGATACAATTGGTTTAGGGCAGAATCACCTGGGATGCTCAACATGTTGTGATTTGACATTTTACAAAGTAATGGCCTGTTCACAGAGTGATTTGTCAAGCATACATGTGGCGGTTTCACACTCCACCCCCCCCCCACAGTTTTATCTTTCAAGGGGGAACAACAGGAAGTACAGAGTGGTCAGGCATAGTGGACAAAGCTGTACAGTAACGGTACAGAATTTATGATGAACATTTGTTACAGAGATTGTAGAGTTTGTGGTGTGGTTACGCCGGGTTGCTAAGTGTATACAAGGAAGCTCCTGCAAAAGGGGGCAAAAGAGAAACTTTTTGCAGCTAGAAAGTTACAGAATCTTGAGTTCACAGAGTTACATTTGGTACAAAGTGGAAGTAAATAGGGTAAAAATCACAGGTTATAACAATTACAGACTGCTGCTATGAACACGTGTGTGCATATATCACTATTGTATGATGCTTTTAATTCTTTTGGGACTAATAGGTGTTTGAGAAATATTAACACTGAATCTCACTGTTTGTACCAGTCTACACTTCCAACAACAGCGGAGAAGCCGACCCACCCCCATCCACAAGGAAAATATTTTTGTTTAGTTTTCTTGATAACAGCCATTCTAGAGTCGAGGATATAGTCCAAGTACGGGCCTGGCAAGAACAAGGTCATGAGTTTGATCCCTGGTACCATACACACACACACACACACACACACACACACACACACACACACAAATCTACTGTTCAGCCGTTCTCTCTGGAATGAGATAGAATCTCAGTATTGTTCTAACTTTTATCTCTCAAATGACAAGTGATGTTGAATATTTTCAAAACAAAACAAAACAAACAAACAAAAAAAAACCAGGCCACCCAGGCCTGACTCATCCGTTTTACCTGGACAATACACTAAGCAGAGGTTTTCTGCCTCCAGGTTGCAAGCAGTCCAAAGCCACACTGCCTAGTTTTAGTCATTAACCTGCAGATGTCTTGGGCTAGAACCTCTGGGGATGGATCCGGTGGTGCTTTATTTTACTGGAAGGGCTGCAGAGAGGTCAGGGAGCAGCTTGTGCGGGGCAGGTGGCCTGGAGCTCAAGCCTCAGACCCAGCTGTCGCGCCGCCCCCTGGCTGTGCCCCCCCCCCCCCCCCCCCCCCCCCCCCCCCCCCCCCCCCCCCCCCCCCCCCCCCCCCCCCCCCCCCGCAGCCACCAGCTGGCGCGGGAAGCCTGTCATTGCTGCCCTGCGGCCAGTAGGGGGAGCTGAGCGGAGGCCAGGAGAAGAGCCACCCCCAGGGTTCCAGCGGCCGGCAACATGAGCAGCGATCCCCTGCACACCTGTCTTCTCCCGGGTGCCCCAGCATCTAGGGTGACAACACGGTGCCCAGTTTGTGCACAGTTGGTAGACAGGCAGGTGCGTGTTCACAGACCAGGCTCTGTGTTAGCCGCTGGGAAAACACGCATGAACCAAACCAGGCCTTGCTGTGCAGCTTTTGGTCTAGAGCGGGGCAGGCTGACCAGGAAA
>PVKN010006927.1:7934-27651 GCA_004027915.1 Capromys pilorides
TGCCAGGCAGGCACTTGTGCCACGAAGCTATCTCCCCAGCCCCGCAGGTGCCTATTCTATTGAGCTATCTCCCCGGCCCTGGACAACCTTTTTTTTTTTTTTTTCCTGGTACCAGGGATCAAACTTAGGACCTTGCACTTGCACTTTCCAGGTAGGTACTTTTGCTGCTATCACCTCAGCCCTTGTCTTGATCTTAGAGCGAAAGCTTTCAGCTTTTGGCATTTTAGTATGATGTTGGCTGTTGGTTTGTCACAAATGGCTTTTATCAGATGGAGGTAAAGACCACTTATAGGGTAGCTGGATTATGAAGATGCCATAGCTGACCTGTGGTTACAACATGAGTGACAAAAAGGTGACTGATGAAGATGGGACCTGGAAGGATGCCTCCCTCTCCCCTTTGCTCTCTGCTTGCTGACCACCAGAGTGTGAGCGGCCTTTCTCTGCAGCAGGTCTTTCCACCTGCCACATTTTGCCTTGAGCAGGCTGACACTGGAATGATCCCAGTGGTACTGTGGGCTACAGTGACATTCTGCTCAGCCTAGCATGGTGGCGTATACCTGCAATCCCAGGACTGGAGAGACTGAGATAGGTGGACGAAGAAAACCAAGCCAAAAAACCCACAACACAAACAACAAAAAAACCCAAGCAAAGTAAATACAAATCAAATGCCTTCCAATACATATTTTCACTTATGCATAGCACAACTTTGGGGTCTGGGGCAGCAAACTTCCATAGTGATAGTAGCTGTTTAGAATCTGTGGACCATTTGGCCCCAACTGTTTAGTTCTGCCACTGTGGCAAAACAGCGGTGACAGACACTGTGTAAGTCAATGGACATACTAGGTCTAAAACTTCATGTATGGACACGGAAATCTGATGTAAATATAATCTTCATGTGTGACAAAGTATTTGTCATTTTTTTTTTTTTTTGTTTTCCTCAGCCACTTACAAATGCAATAACCACTCTCAGCTTGCGAACTGTGCAGAAGCAGGCCACAGTTAGCCAGGCTTGGCTCACGGAAGGGCTGTCACTGAGGGATCACAGGTGGACCCCATTTGCACATCAGGGTCCCATCTAAGGTTTGCCCCATCTAAGCAGTTAGCAAGGAGGCACTGATGTCAATTTGCTTTACATTCTTTTGGAAAATGAGGAATTCAAGAGTTTTCCAAATTTTTAAGTTATTCCAGGGCCGGTGAGATGGCTTAGCAGTCTAAAGCGCCTGCCTAGGAAAGTTTAGGCAACTGCAAGAACCACAGTTCAATCCCCAGCACCACATGCTGCACCAGCCCCACCCCCAGGGCAGGCTGAGCTGGCCATAACACAAATAAATAAATGAGGTTTAAAAAAATAAATAAAATAAATAAATTTAAAAAACAAACAAACAAAAAAACAAATTTTTAAGTTATTCCAAAGAAAAACTTTGTTCAGTATCCCTGCCAGGGAGCACTCTGGCCTGGCTCTACTATGACTCATGTTTTTTTTTTTTTTTGAGACAGTCTCACTCTGTAGCTCAGGATGGCCTTGAATTCACTTAGACCAGGCTGATCTGGAACTCACAGCCATCCTACTGCCTCAGCCTCCCAAATGCTGGGGTCACAAGCATGCACCACCATGCCTGGCCCCATTACTTATTGAATCATCCAGGGTATCACTTTAGTTGGGATTTATTGTCAGTGAACTACTCTATTGAGTAGACATCTAAAATACTGTCCCCTCCCCACCCACCCATTTTTTTCCAGTATCAGAAATCAAACTCAGACTTTGTGCATGCTGGTCAGGTGTTTATGCCACTGAGCTATCTCCCCAGCCCTAAAATATTGGTGTTTTCTTTTCCTTTCCTAACCCAGAGGGCTTTCCATTTGTTACTGTATGATCTAAGATGTTGGTAAGTAGGGAACAACTGCTTCTTAAATTATAAGCGATCTGTGATAATTAGTTTTAGAATACTCATTTAACAAAATTTTAACTTCGAAATAATCAAACTTACCAAGATTTATCAAATGTACTGTTTCCTTGGCCTACCTGAGTGAACCACTGTGATCACCCACCAGGCCCTAGATCCAGGTTTATTTCCAACAAACAAGTGCTCCACATCACCACAGGGCAGGCAATCAGCAGCTCCTGCCACTTCACCCTCAGACGCCTTTCAAGTTTCACCAGCTCCACCAATAATGTCCTTTATATAGCAACATGAACACATTCAAGAACAGTCTTTGGTAGCAGCTCTAGTCCTTCTCAGGCCCTAGTGAACCTCTGCGGACTGCACCCAGTACAGGCCACCAGTGGAGCACACCACGTGTGCAGTCATGGCTGCCTCCGCTGCGCTGCACTGCACTGCACTGCACTGCACTGCAGGGAGCCTTGGGCCTGGCGGAGCTGCCAGATGCAAGGGTCCCAGGGATTAGCTGGGATGTGCTGCAACTCAAGACACCAGGTGTTATGGTTTGTGTCTAGGTGTCCCCCCACAGCCTCACGTAGTCATGGGGCAGCTTCTGGAATCTGTAATTGATTATAGTGAGAAGGGGTGCTGCCCTCCCCTGGGGCAGGTGATTTGCATTTCAATGTAAGGGAGGAAAAGAAGTTAGCTGCTTGAGTGCCTGCTACCCCTCCCTGTGCTCTTGTTTTCCACCATGGAAGGTTGCCCTCTGCCACGTGCCACTCTGCCTTGGAGCCAGCTGAATATGGACTGAAACCTCCAGTAACTGTGAGCTAAATAAACCTTTCCTTCCTTCATTTTGAGTGTCGGCAATGAAAGAGAAGAGTAACTAAGACACCAGGTAAGGCAAGACAGTCAATTATCCTGGAGCTACTTTTAATGTTTACCTTGTTGCAATTTACCTGTTACTTTTTCCACTCTGCTTTTTAAAAAAAATATGGAAGGCTTCACAAATTTGCGTGTCATCCTTGCACAGGGGCCATGCTAATCTTGGTATCATTCCAATTTTAGTTAAGTGCTGCCAAGTGAGCACCCTGCTTCCTTTTGAATGAGGTGTATCTATGCTTATCCGATCACTATATTTTGGAAGTACAGAAATGGTTTGGTTCCTTAGGTTCACAAATAGAGAGCAGTTTGTCTCAAGATGAACCTACACCTTGAATATTGCCCGTAGCTAATTTGGTTGGGACTCTGCGTTTTAGATTCCTAAATTGGTTGTACAACAAGTTAAGTTTTAGGATTATTCCCTGGCCTGCCATGCCAGCTCCGCCCCCAGTGCGCACTGAGATGGCAATTGAGACTGGGTGTGGTGGCACGAGTCTGTAATCCCAGCTCTTAGGAGGCTGCAAACAGATCACTACCAGTCTGATCTAGTATTAAGACCCTGAACACCCTGTAGACCCTTTCCTAAAATACAAAAAAAAAAAAAAAAAAAGTTTTGAGATAATTGGTATATAATTTTATTTCTGTATGAATGGAGATGAAATGTGGTATAGGCACTGTTGTAGTCTGAATGTTTCTCCAGATGCATCACCTGAAATTTAGTCACCAACATGAGGGTATTAAGGGGTGGGGCCTTTAGGTGGTGACTACATCACAGACAGAACCTCCGTGAATGGGATGAGCACCCTTTTCTGGTCCTTGTTTGGCCTTCTACCCTACGAAGATTGGGGGAAAGCTATCGTCTTGGAAGCAGTAAGCAGCCTGCTTCAGACCCCAATCTGCTGAAGCCTCAACTGTGGACACTGCCACCCTAGCACAGTGAGAAAACAAACTCTGTGCAAATCTGGCTCAGGTACTTTGTAACTGCAGGAATGAACTAAAGCAGATAGCCCACTACCTCAGAAGGCATTGATGCACCTTTAGAGTCTGAAATAGGTCTGGGATGAGGCTGAAGCTTAAACTTTGGAGGCATTCTCTAAGGAAATGATGTAGGTAAAAGGTCTTAGAACGTAACTATGCCAATGAGGCTCTCACAAGCTCTTATTCCAGGGCCACCTCTTTAAAGGATGGAGAGCTTAGGTCTGAGGCTTGGCACAGAGCAGGTATACGAAGCATATTTGTCAGCTGTCATTATGAGAGATGAAGGAATAATTTATGAAGGAAAGCAGGTTTACTTAACATTGGGTGTGGTGCCACAGGCCCGTAACCCTAGCACACGGGAGGCAGAGGCAGAGCACTGTGAATTTGAGGCCAGCTGGGGCTCCACAGCAAGTTCATAATGAGTTCTAGGTCAACTGGGACTACTTAAGGTCCTGTCTCACAAAATAAAACCACAAAAACAAAAAACCCTCTACAAAAACCAACCGAACAAGAACACAGGGGTTTTTGGCTCACAGCTGTGGAGGGAGGTTTCAGCCCCTGGTCTGCTGTCCCTCTGCTTTGGGCCTATAGAGAGGTGACACATCATGGTACCTGATGGAAGCCAGGTGGCAGAGAGCAAAACTGCTCAATAGCAAAGGGGCAAAACAGGAGAAAGAAGGGACCAAGGTCGCAAAATACTCTTCAAGGCCACACCTCTAGGGACTGAGCACCTCTTCCTAGGCCCTACCTCCTGAAGGTTCCACCACACCTCCCAACAGTTCACCTTGGGGACCAAGACTTCAACATCCAATTAGCGATTTAGTTCAAGCTGGACATCGAGCATCCAACTGACAGCACCTTCATGTCGTGGGCGCCGGGGTGCACATCTGTAGTTCTGCTCCTGGAGGCTGAGGCAGGCTGTGTGAGCCCTGGAGATCAGTGACAGTCTGTAAAAAGCTAAGCTAGACTGTCTCAAAAAATATTAACGAGCAGCACTGCATCAGGCCTCTCTACATTTGGTAATGAATAAATCTATGAAATACCACTGATCATGATCTGGCCCATCCTAGAAAAGAGGGCCTAACGAAGTTCTGCTATTCAGTCAATGATGACACAAGACTGCAACATGGTCTTACCATTTTAATTGACTTTAATGATTATTGCTCATCTGCAAGGATTAATATTGCATTCATTAAAAATCATTTAATACAAAATGAACTTTTCCTCCCAAGTGCCTCTCCACACGCTCCCTCTGATGCCAGACGTTTTCTAGTGTCCTTTGTTACATGGCTTGACAGAGACAGAGCCCTTACCTATATTCCTATGGACACATTAATAGATACAGGACCAGAGGGAGACCAGAGGGCAGCAGGACGTGGGCCCCTTCTTCCAGCAGAGGTGTCCCACAGACACACTGTCGGCCAGATCAGCGCCCTGGCAGATGCGGTGCTGACTGGCAAGCTTAAGTGCCTCAGGAAAAAGGGCTTCAACTGTTAGCGTCCACAGAGAAGGAAGCGCGGTCGTACCGGCAAGAAGTAGAGACTGGGTGGGGAGAGATGGAGAAGGGCAAGGAAGTTTTGGCAAGACAGTTACCCCGGCTAAAAGCTGCAGGGTAAAAGCTCTCTTGTATTTCTGTTTTTATTGTCTGTTTTGCTGATCAGTGGAAAGAGAAGTGAAAATTTCTAGAATCTAGCACTAATGCATGATCCAAATTTAAAGGATCACAAGCTAGAACAAGTTGATTTGAAATCCTGGATAATTATATACTTAAAGCTCATTTGACCATGCAGAAATGCTGTAAGCAGCGTGCACGGCATGGGACCACATCTCTGACCCTTGTGAGCGCCTCTGGGGATTCTTTCAGTGTATGAGTCAAGGCATATTGGCCACTTTCTCTACACACAAACTGCCCCTTCAGATCTTAGTTAATAAACTTCTTTTGGTGGCACATATCAACCTAAAGTGGTGGCATTTCTGTAAAAACAGTATTACACAGGGCCTACAGTTCCAAGCAGATTACATAGAGGCAGATTTATTTCACCAGGGCCCAGTTTATGACTCCTCCTCCCATCCACACCTCCCTCTAAATATTTTAGGTTGCAGAAGCACAGCTGATCGGAACTTTGCTCTTAAAGGATAAAACCTAGATAGAGCTCAGTGCCTTACACTGAGCAATGGCTCAAGAGATTTGCCTTCAGCGTAAGCTGTATGGGGCAGTGCTGAGAGAATCTGCTTATGGCTCCAGTTTGTTGATGCCATAAGCTAAGGACTAGAAACATATGGATTCATTCAGAGTTTGAGACCGGCATTTCTCTAGACTCAAGCTGTGCACTTAGTTCCAAAGGTTCAAAAGAGAAACAGGTAACAACTAGCCACTCAAGCAGTTCCTCAGTGTTAACACTAAATATTTTCCTTAGTTTAAAAAAAAAAAAAAATACAACAGAAATAAATGCTAGGGTATGAACTCAACTCAATGGAATGTAGTCTAATTAAAACTAGAAAACTAAGTGACCGGTGGGAGGGGAAGAAGGGTCACACTATGAATCCGAGAGGGTCTACTGGATGGTAACGAGCAGCACTCACTAGTCCATGCCTCTGAACCAGACATACCACCTTTACACGGAAACAGGGCTTGGAATTTCAAAGGGAAGTTAACATGCACCACCTACAGCCCACCTACCTCGCTGGTAGGTGCCATCCCTGCTCCTCTGAAGAAGCGAAAGAGCACTGATTTTAGCAGCTAAGAAATGGGCTCCTTTAAGGCAATTTAGATACTGCAGATTGTTCACCTAGAAGGTACCTTAGCATATCCTGTTAATATGGTACAAAATTAAGACTAAAATCTCCAGAAATGGTAAAGAATGAATCACCTTTCTGGGTGTGGACAGTGAAATCCTTCTTTAGCGATCAGGGTGAGGAACCCTAAACCTCAGTTTCATCTAAAGAGCCATGAAGCAAGCTCCTGACGGTCTGCAGAACTCGAATAACGTGATGAGAAAATGCAAATGAAATTATAGAAAAAAAAATGGAATAAAAAGAAAATGAAAGTCATCTTTAAAAATATTTCTTTTAGAGTCATGTGGTTCACATGGACTGATCATTGGTGATATGGTCCATTAGTATCTGTAAAGAAAGAGATGAAGTGGTTACCTTTCATGTTTTCCTTAAGAGTATTGCAAGCAAAGAATCAGAAACAACAGCACGTCCTGGCACAGGTGTCCCTGCAGCCAGTCCACAGGCGCCTCTCCACGTCCCTAACAACGCCACCTGGGCCACTCTGGCTACTCTCTGCTAATACGAGCTGAGCGGGTAGTTTTCAACTACACTAGCAAACGTCTGGAAGCTTTTACAAAGTAACTACCTGGGGCTCATCCTAAATCAAGTGCATCAGGATCCCTTGGGTGAGGCCTAGGCTCTGCAAATTCAAAATACACTTACTTCTCTTTATATATAATAAACAAATTTTTCTCTGTATATTTTGTGTGTGTGTGGTACTAGAGATTGAACACAATGCATCACGCAGGCCAGGCAAGCTCTCTTATCACTAAGGTATACCTTCAGCCCTGCCCCAATTAATTTGGAGTAGAGTTCTAACTCTTCAAAATCAGGCCTAGTACCCAAAGAAAAGAAGCTGGGGGGTAGTGTTTTAATATTGGCGAAAAGCTTTTCATTGTTTTCTCCAAATTACCTGTAATAATTAGGTTTGAATGGCCCATTTTTGTTGAGTCCCAGGTATTTTGCTTGGTCATCTGAAAGCTCTGTCAAGTGGGCATCAAATGATGGCAGGTGCAAACTGGCAACATACTCATCTAGAAAAGTAGAGAGACAGAGCATCACAGGTCCTCTTGGGGTGACCACTCCCCCATTTGTAGCTTTATGAGAAGAAGCAAAAAGATGCAGCAACTGTGAAAGAATCCATAACTTGAAATACTTATAAATTTATGAAGTCCTGAAAGCTCCATTTCTGGCAGTTTCTCTCAGGGCTGCTCAAATGCATGGAGGAAGCCACTTACCGGAGTGCCTATACAGTGTGGATTCACACCTCTCTAGCCTCCTCTGCAGTCAGCATGTCATGTTCTACTCCAACCTTCCTGAATCAACCTCTCCTTAACTAGATTAAACTATAATCAAATAGGGCTGGGGAGACAGACTGGCATTTTAAGTGCCTGTCTGGTAAGTGCAAGGACTCGGGTTTGATCCCTGGTACCACATGCTGTTCTGTGCCAGCCACTGAAACTAGGCGTGGTGGCACATGCCTGTAATCCCAGTGTTGGGGAGGCTGAGACAGGAGGATCACTATGAGTCCAAGCTGTGTAGCGAGACCCTGTACCAAATAAGATTAAAAATGATTATAATCAAATTATGAATCAAAGCAGATGCCAGAAGGCTCCAGGAGAGCTGTGTCACCAGCATTTATTTAGGGTAAGATCTACGTAGGCACTGAATCTCAGCACCATGGATTTCTAAGGTAACCAGCACAAATGTGCTACTTTTCCACAGTAAATTTCCCTCAATTTTATGCACATGAATTAAAAAAAAAATCAGAGGCAAGCTGTTAAGTAAAGGGAGTACCGCAGAATGCCTTTTAGTTCTACCTCGGGAATCTGGGCTGGCTAACAGTAGATGGGAGGTGCCTATCACAGCACAGAGAGGGCAGACGCACTGCGCCACGCACACTAATCTGGCTTCCAGAGTAAGCCCAGCTACACAGGAGGGCCTCTGCTGACTGAGACGGAGGTGGGCAGGAAAACCTGCTCCACTCAGCTCCACTCCCAGCTCCATTCAGCTCCACTGGAAGGTACTCCACTTCATAAGCTTCGTGACAGGAGGAGCCGGCACCGCAGAGCACTGAGCGCACTCGCTGGCCGTCCGACAGCTGCAATGCTTCCACATGCTATTATTCTTATATTCTTATGATACTGATAAAGAATCAGAGATTCATGGATAGTAAACTTGTTTTGAGGTCAAACAAGTAGTCAACATTAGAAGAAAAGTCAGACAGACTAAATCTGGTGCTCTTCCTGATTCTGTAGCCTTCTAGGGACCAGTGTAGGTTTCCTGTTTCACACTCACCCATTTTCTTAGGAAGCAAGTATACATCCTGTTTGTAGCGCCCTTCAGGTGCGTTATAGAGCTCGATCAGTGCCAAGGCCTGGGGGGTGGGGGGTGGGGGAGAAAAACGAAAACTTCTTAGGAACATAAAAATAAAGACTTTGACAGCAACTCAGGACAAATACTAGAGTGACCTGTCATGGCAGCACCTAGGATTCTGCTTGTATTAAAGGACAGCACATACCCCTAAGAGGATTTCCTAGTGTTTTTGTTTAGTGCCTGACAAAAGAACAAGCTAAATACAATTAAGCTGGACACTGTACTCAACTGAACAGGCAGCTCAGAGACACACACACTGACTCATGGCTCTTTCCTGAAACTGACAATGCCTAAGATGCAGCACCTTATGATATGAAGACAGGAACAGGTGGCCCAAGTCCGCACCACAGCACACTGACGAGAGCTCTGACCTACACATGCCTAGAATGGGGTGGGGGGATAGGTCTCCTGCAGCATACCTGTGTCGTCGCTGTGATGGACAGAACAAAGGTGGGAACTGTGGAGCAGCTCAAGTTGAGCAGGCGACCCTAGGGAGGTAAGAGAGAACCCTGGGGTCACCTGTTGCCCCCTCAGATTTTGGTGCAATACAAGTCAAGTAAATGCACGAAAGGACTTCATACCCCTCTACACTCAGTTGGAAGAGGAGGAATTACACCTCCAGATTGGGACTCTGGCTTTTACCCTATTTTCTGCAAATCCACCTGAGTGAAAGGCTGAAAGTCAGCTATGGTCAGGAAACAATGTTACTTAGTGAAAAGAAGATTCTGTGGATGAGACCATTGAGAAATATCCTTCTGTCCTAAGACAGACCTCAGGTAACACAAGCCCAACATTTCCCCCGCCTCCCCTCTCTCTGTGGATCCAACTACAGGGCTGCGCTGCACTGCTCTGCCCAAGTCCTCCGTGTACCTCTGCCAGGAGGACAACGCGCTTGCCATCTGGCCAGATGACATGGTCCACCTGAGAACGGACTCGCTCCCATGTCAGCTCTGGAGTACGGAGGCTGGTCTGAAAGGAAAAGACACAACTGACTATGGCCAACATGGAAGGCTGAGGAAAAAGGGACCAACAGCTGACAGCAGCCTCACCACATCTATTTCTGTGTTGGAGTGGCCCATATTGCACACGATGCAACTGTTTTTCATGCGGTCCAAGTGCTCCCGGGTCACCACATTTTTATTTCCTAGAAATAAAGACGGGTGGCTGAAGGAAGAGATGCCAGGAACAAAGGTACTGACAGCTCTGTTACAATACAGGAGGAAATCTGACGGCATTGAAGAGCTTGCATGCATCACAAGAAAAGAAGCATACAGCGCCTGGTGGTCACCCACAACCTTGACAAGGCCTATGTGCAGCTAAAGTTGGTGCTGCCTAAGGAAGCTGAGAGCCCAGCGGACAGGCCGCCCGAGGACTCCAGTGGCACTGGCCGGGTTGGGGTGGACCTGAGGTGGCTCTGCCCCTCAGCAGGTGCAGGCACCTTCCTCACACACCATGCCTTGAGGACCCTGAGGTGTGCATCCTCTCCCCGCCGGCCTCCCTGTCTCCACTTCTGCTGGGAGAGAAGGCAGTACAAAAAGTAACTGGGAGAAAGGCTCTCTCTGGAAAGCACGCTAAGGTTCTGCTAAGTCACTGCAAGTCTGAGGCTTTACACTGAGCACAGTTCTGTACTATGCTTGAAAGTCAGGTCACTTTGGGGATTTAGCCTTGAAGTTAGCACCAAAGCATGACATGTACCTGTGCAAGTTATTACAACATCAACTTGCCGGATGACTTCATTTAGTTTTACCACTCTGAACCCATCCATGCTGGAAGAGAAAGGAGACACACTATGAGCAAAGCAGGGAGGCAGTGGGAAGCGTGCTGGCCACAAAGCAAGATGACAACACCTCCTCTGAAGTCAGAGTCAGTGCAGTCTCCCAGGGGTGCTAATACACACGCTGGCTTCTTCACACCCCCGAGACTTCCCCCAGGAAAAGACCGGGAGCCCAGGGGATCCAGGATTAGAGTGAAGGGGACAGAGTGATCCTATTCTTCCCTTTCCCTGGGCAATTTCTACAAAATGTGAGTCATACAATCAACCATGAAATACACAGTATCTCAGAAATATGAAGTATCTGGAGTGAACCTAATGTTCCCGCCCTCTGTTCTTACCAGGCCTGCAGAGCACAGATGGGATCAATTTCTGTGATGTACACGATTGCTCCGAGGGCCTTGAGAGCAGCACAGCAGCCCTTGCCCACCTGCCAACCGCAAGCAAGGTCAGGTTACCAGGCTGGTGGAAGGCATGTAGCCGGGGGAGCGAGGCTCTTGGGGAGACAGCAGCTGACACTCCCGGTACCAGCAATCATCTAGTGGGCGCTTTCAGGGAGGCTCCAGCGCCAGGGAGAGCAAAACAGGCCCATGTCACATTCTAAACTGCAGCTGGAGAGGTAACTTAGCGCAGGTGTCACAGCGAGGATGGGCTCTGGACAGCTGCTATCATCAGGAAAGCAGGACCAAGGCAAGAGCAGTTGTAACCTCTCATTTTTATTCTAGAGAAAACTGGTAATTGTCACTTTTATTTGTCTATTCAAGGACAACCTGGAAGCTCAAGGATTTCTGTGGGTTACTGCTGGAAGACAATAAAATATGTAATGCCATGTATAGAGCTGAAATGCTGTACACTCACTTGAATTACAGTACATGGATGGTCACTGTTACAATTCAGAGGAAAAACGATGCTGGCCTTTCACTTACAAGACAAGCTGGGGAAAATGGAAAGCTCAATTCATTGTCTAGGTCTCTACTGATGTTATCTAAAAGTGTACTGTGACACCTGCATCAGTGGCTCTTAGCACCCAATAATTTTTCTTTTTTTTGGCCAACTCAGCCCACCCTGAGGGCAGGGCTGGTGCGGCATGTGGTACTGGGGATTGAACCATGGTCCTGTGCCTGCCTAAGCTTGCCTACGCAGGTGCTCCCAACCGCTGAGCTGTCTTATAGGTCTTTTTTTTTTTTGTGGAACCAGGGATTGAACTCAGGCCCTTAAGCTTGCCAGGCAAGCATTTATTCTACTGAGCTATCTCCCCAGCCCCTTTGTTGGCCTCTTTTTAAAAAATTTTTTTGCGGTACTATGGATTAAACTCAGGACCTTGGGCTTGCCAGGCAGGCACTTATTCTACTGAACTATCTCCCTGACCTCCAGTATTTCTAATGTCTATGAAGGGACAGACACCAGGGCTCAGCCATTTACCTCACCGTAGCCACACACCACCACTTGTTTCCCACCAAACATCACATCTGTGGTCCTCTTCAGGCTGTGGAAACAGACAAGGGTGCAACTCAAAGCTCAACTCAGTCCCCGTGCAAAAGTTGAAGTGTGATTTTAAAGGCAAAAGGAAGACCAGGAGAGCACGTACAATAAAGCCAGACTTAACACTGAAACCCAACCCAGTCGGGCGTGGTGGTTACACCTATAATCCCCAGCACTTGGGAGGCTGAGGCAGGAGGACTGTTCAGAGTTGAGACCAGCTTGGGCTACAAAGTGAGCTCAAGGCCAGCCTGAACTGCACAGCAAAATCCTGTCTCAGAAGGGCAAGGACAAAAACAAAAACAGAAACCCAGCCTAACTCTCTTCCTAAAGTTTGCACATGTCAACCTACCCATCCAAAATGGATTCTCGGCAGCAGTACAAGTTATCAAACTTCTGTTTGGTAACTGAGTCGTTGACATTCATTGCAGGAACACAGAGCTTCCCAGCTTTGGAGAGTTGATACAGCCTAAAGGGAAAAGAGGCCACAAAAACAAAGAAAAACCAAGTGAGCTGGAAAAACAGAATATAGGGCAAAATCAGTCTCATGCTTTTCATGTTCTATGCTGCCCTCCTGAGTCTTTATCATTGCCCAAGGATATTAGCAGACATCATTACTTCCTTGTCAGCTCTCCTGACTTTTCATTTTCTTCTCCCTCTACCTTTTCACTTTGGCAGAAAAATTAAAACCCTTTCGGTTGGAGAAATTCGCTTCTGTCCCGTAAAGGGGATATTGTAGCCTTACACCAGCATTTCCTCATCTTTAAAACCATGCCTAGTTCTGCTAAGTGACTTCTGACTTGGTCAGAAGTGAGAGCAGGTGAGCACGTGCGAAGCACCCTCCAGTGCAGAAGTCTTTCCAAGTATATTTTAGGTATTTTCATCGAGCCAAAAATATTTTGCAATTTCACTTTTTGTATAAAATGTGTAGTTTTACAGTCTTTTTATATTTCAAATACAAAGTTATAACACAATATTGAGTATGGCTTTTTAAGATAGCATTCATTCCTTTCTCCCTTGGCCCAAAACAGTTTGAGAATTGCTCAGGGAAGTAAACAGGCGAGAAGAACGTGCCAACTAGAACCTGAAAACTTTCGTCTAGCATCACCTCAATTTTTCAAAAGTAAAACCTCAGCTTTATCTAGTGAAGATATTCCCGTGTAGGGACTGCACGTCTGAGACACAGCCCTAACGCCTAACAGAGACTTGCTGAGGCAAGGACACAAGGGGCAGCTACTCCAGAATCTGTTACCTGTGAACACCAGTCACGCTCTCTTCCACAATGCCTCGGATCTTCTTAAACACGTTTGGATACTTCTTATAAACCCAGTGGGTTAAGTCTCCCCCATCATCCAGGATCTATAGAACAGCCAGAAGACTTCTATGGGCATTCAGGCTGCTAGTGCTGGGGGGAACTTTGAGCCCACTTTCTGTACTAGTAAGAGAGCCCTGTGTGTTCTGGAAGAACACGCCTTCGCTCTCCTTAGAACAGGCTTGGACAGTGGAAATACAGTCAAATTTGTTGGTGTAATGTGGTTAAAATGATTGCTAGGCTTGCTCTAAGCTATCATGAAGAGTATTAGGCTAGTTGCAGACTCATTTTTTTTGTTGAGTCTTGAAATATATAGCCCCTTTAAAAATGAGAGCAGGGGCAGGCACGAAGGAAAGAAAGCAGATTCCTACTCCATAGAGGGGTCACACCATTTCCTTCCATTTAGTTTTGCTGTGTTTGAGCCACATCTTTAGCTAATACTGCCCTTCCCCCACCTTTCCATTCAGTACTCAGACTTGTCCTTTTTTTTTTTTTTTTTTTGGTGCTAGGGATAAAATCCAGGGCCTTGCACATCTCTGGCCCATTCTAAGTAGGCTTCAAGCTAAACATCTGGCAGTAAAGTCAGTGTATAAGACCGAACATCCAAAACATATTTAGGGAACCACGCTTTGATGGAAAAAAGGAAATAAATCTAGTCAAAAATACACGATGGACATGCATTATTACCATGTTGGCCTGCCACCCATCCATGTTCACACAGCGGTCAATACACCACCAGAAATCGTCTTCTGACTCGCCCTTCCAAGCGAACACTGCAACTCCTACAGAGACAGAAATAAATGAGCTAATCCTTCCTATGGGGAGGGTCTCTACCAGTAATAACATCTGAGGTTTGTGTGGAGAGAAAAGGGCAACAGAGACTATTCTAGAGAGAGAACAGCCTAATATTTATTCCTACTAGGTCAACTGTATACTTTGGGCTCTGTCATAAGGAGATGAAATGAAGGGGGAATCAAGATGAAGTTGTTCTCTAGAGCATCATCATCATCATCATTTTGAATTTTTTTGAGACAGGATTTCACTATGTGGTTTAGGCCGGGCTTAAACTCACTACATAGCCCAGGCTGGCTTCAAACTTGCAGCAATCTTCCAACCTCAGCCTCCAGAGTACTGGTTTTACAGATGTGGCCACCACACCTGGCTGGAGCACTATATGAACACATACCTTAAAACAACTTAAATGTTCAATATTAGGAAAATAATAGAGTAAAATCACACAGCCATACTGAAGGAGCTGTACAAAAGACCCTGTCAGTTTTCAGCGATATAAAAGATGACCCTGAAACTGTTACCCAGATGTTCCTTGTTGACCATGGATCTGTGTCAATGACTATTCACTTACAACTGAGGCTTGCTGTTTGGACTTACGATCTTCCTCTTGGATTTACAACTCATCTTCTTTTTGTACAGTTTTGTGCCTCTTGTTTAAAGAGTTCCAATGTCTTTTTTTGGTACAGTACACTGTACAGTATTATAATTTTTGCTGGTTGTACTGTATAGTACAAGTGTATTGTTATTGTTATTATTATAATATTGGTGGTACCAGGGCTTGAACTCAGGACCTTGGGCTTACCAGGCAAGTACTTATTCCTCTAAGCTATCTCCCTAGCCCCTAATAAGTGTAGCTTTATGTTCTGTTATAATTACAGTACTGCATGTAAGTTACGCAAATAGGAGCAAAGTTATCAAGCTGGGGTTTCCTTTGACCATTTCCTTGTTCTGAATACGATACTCTACATGACACATACAATTTAGTGACCAATTCATTTAATGACTTAGTCACAAGGAGAGAGCTCAGTCATTAAATGAGGAATGTTTGTACATTAACAGTATCTACTTACGAAGATTTATTTCATCAATGTAGAACAGAAAAAAAGGGAAAATCCATCAGGTATTTCTATGTTACAAGATTATAATTTTTTGAACTTCTTAAGTTTTCTACAATAAGCACAGGGAAGAACAAGCAAGAAAGACAAAAGTATTACTATATGTTACTTTCTGAAAATCCTGGGAAGATGGGAGGTTCTCAAAGAGCCTCCACGTTGACTTCTAACAATTTAGCGATACAAATTATTTCCAATCCGATTAAACTTATAAGTAGCTCCTCTATTTTATGTAATATAATACTAACATAAAAGGCACTGCTTACTGATGCTCTCTTGAAATTGATGAGACCTGATGAAAATAAATTGGGTGAGTTCACACACTTTAATATTCTTGTCTATTTAGCATTAGAATTGGGCATTTTCATGTTCCTGAATTATTTTCAAAGATTCATTTAAATGACTATATAACACTCCATCATGGATACAGACTTGATTTTATTATCCCTTTTCTTCCTGCAGATATTGTTATTATCATTTAAATTTTATAGTCTCTACATGATGTTGTAATGTCAATCATTTTTTAAAAATGTATTTGGTACAGGGTCTCACTATGCAGCTTGGACTCGTAGTGATCCTCCTGTTTTCAGCCTCCCCAGCGCTAGGATTATAGGCATGCACCAACATGTCCAGACTCGGTGGCTGGCTCAGTGCACTGGGTGGGGGGTTAGGCACAGCATCCAGTGCCAGGGATTGAACTATGGTCCTCGCACTTAGTCCTCGGAGCTACCTCTCAGGCCCATAATTACAATCTTGAAACATAAAAACTATGATTGGATCACTGATTTCAGACAAATGGAGTGAAAACCCTGAACTTACCAGCCTCAGCCAGTGCTGCAGCTACTTCATTCTGGGTTGAGTAGATGTTGCAGGCAGACCAGCGGCACTGAGCCCCCAGGGCACAAAGTGTCTCAATCAACACCTGTGTGGACGCAGGAGGCAGATGCATAGGATGCAGGGTGAGGAAGGGGAGGGGAAACTCAGTCAGAACACAATGCCCAGAGCTCTGCAGCCATAGGTGCTGCATTAGGGTATATAAAAGGGTATAATCCAGTTGGGCATGGTGGTGGACACCTGTAATCCGTGTCCTGGGAAGCTGAGGCAGAAGGATTACAAATTCAAGACCAGTTCGAGCCACGTAGCAAGACCCTGTCTCAAAAGGAAAAATTTAAAAAGCAGTAGGGGATATAGTTTAGTGTAAAGGCCTTGGATTCAATCTTCAGATCACACACATCGATAGATAAAAGGGTATAATCAGGTAGAGTGGGACCCCGGCATTTATATCTAAAGTTTTAATAACATTCGTATAACAATACTTCAAATCTTTGTATATCAGGTTTGCTGAGGGTTCACTGATTCAAATGAAATGAAACAAACTACATGGTGGGAGATCCTATAGGGATCCTGCTCAGTACTCAGCATTTAGAAGGGAGCTGGGGAACTATGGGAGTCCCTCTATTTTCTTCTAATGAACTCACCGCTGTCTGGGCTGTGATGTGTGTACAGCCCACTATTTTAGCACCAGCCAAGGGCTTCTCCCCCTGAGCACGTTTCCTGAGTGAAATCAGAGCAGACATGTCTGTGAAAGAAAAAAGGATTTGAGCTAGGTCTGCACTAGCCATACCATCCACTCCTGCCCACCACAGCCAGAGTTGCCCTGCGCCGGACAGGGAAAAGGGACAGGAAAACGAAGCATGTTTCTTTGGTGACCAGCAGCTTCAGCAGCAGTCACAGCGGAGAGCTGCCATGCAGCCACCTGGCACTTCTCTTTTCCTGTCTGTCCGCTCTATGAGGACTGCACGGGGAATGAAGTTCTCAGGACTGACCCATGAGGGGGAGGGTGGGTATTTCGCCAGTCATTTGGGAGAGAAGGAAATAGTTAACAGCCCTGGCTGAGGCGCTTCCATATACAACCATCAGGCCAGGAGCGGAAGCCATGACTTCTGTTTTTCTTCGCCATCTTACCCTACTGTGTCATTCTGTCTGGTTTCTCTACCCATGCTCAGTGCATAGCATGCCTGCAAAGTGAAAACAACAAAAGAGGAAGGGACCATCCAGGCAGCAGGGTGTCATAGAGAAATTAAGTGACTGCCAGCAACTTATACTGTGTGGTAGCAGAGGGTGCTCAGGACCAAACAAGACCCTACGCCACCGCATCCCCATCTTAGCACCTTCCCACATCAGCTGCTTATGGGAAACCAGGCCTGTCGGGTTGGCATTTTCAGTAAGATTCCACATAATTAGTTACTATGTAGTAAGCCAGGACTTGCTGACTCTGTATTGTAGGTCTTGGAATATCGTGTCACGGGGGAGAAAATAGTTTGTGTAATTACCACACATTGAGAACAGGAAGACAAAACAAGAGCACAAGGCTTGAGCCTCCTGCTCCACAGAGCAGCGTTACCCAAAAGCGCAGGAAGCCATCTCTTCTGAGGACAGCTCTCTAGCCTCACGCTGTCTGTGACCCTGGCGATCAGTGAGAGGTCTTGTCCTCTGCCCACCCACTCTTTACCTTGCTCGGCAATCTCAATCTCTCGGCGTCCAAATTCTGCTTGCTTGATGTTCTTCACACAGAAATTGCTGCTGCCCTTGGAGTTGGTTTGCTGTTTCTCTCGGGGGGAAACCTCATCATCAGAGCTATCTGTGTACGATGCAGCTAGAGCCAGTGAAGAAAGAAACACAGATACACACACCAATGTCAGCGCCCTGCTCCACACAGTACTGCCCCCAGGGGCTGTCATTTAGGTGAAGGGAGCATTTTTTTTTTTTTTTTTTTTTTTGCAGAACCGGGGACTGAACTCAGGCCCTTGTGCTTGCCAGGCAAGCACTTATTCTACTAAGCTACCTCCCCAGACCTGTAGGGAGCCTAGGGAGCATCTTTTTTTTATGGGATTGGGGTTCAAACTCATGACCTTACCCTTGCCAGGCAGGCACTTGTGCCATGGAGCTATCTCCCCAGCCCCTTGTAGGGAACATTTTTAACTGGAGCTCTTCCACATCACTCTCAGTTTTATTCCTCCAGAGTCTACTAAGCTGGTGTAAACCAAACAGTTATGGCTCTCTCACCATTGTGTTTTTATCTACTCTAAGAACTGTACTTTTAGTATCTGTGAAAAGATGCCATGGGCCCTAACCCAGTACCTCTATAATAATCATCCTACATAATAGAGGTGTGTGGTTCCAATCTAGATTTGAACCAAAAAGACCTGACAAAAACGGAAAAATAACTTCAGGGAAACAGGGACTGCTGTTTCTATAGATCACTGGTTTTCACATTTAAGTATCTGTCAGAAGCCCATAGATGGTTTTTAAAAAGACTCCTAGGCCTCAAAGCCAAAGTTTCCAATTTGGTGGTTGGATGATGTCTAAGAACTGCCATTTCCAGCAAGTTACCATTGCTGCTCATGTTGCTGGTCAGAAGACTGTAGCCAGAGAACTACTGACACAGATCAAAGTGAGGAGCCATTCAAGGGGCTTTGTACTGTGGTGTGCTGAAGGATCACAGAGAAGGGAAAAAGGACATAGAAAGTGAGCAGAGCCCATTCTGTTGCTAGCCTTGGGTAAGTCTGTCAAGAGGACTCGCTTTAAATAACAGTTGTACATAAACCCTAAATATATCCTTCAGAGATCGTAGGAAGATATACGATTACTCTTCTACCTCTCAAGTCACTTCTTTCCTCTCTGAGGTGAGTGTTCCTCACCGCTGTTTCTGCCAGTGTAAGGCTCCCTCATTGACTTCCATGAATACATGCTCAGAAGGACAGAAATCCAGTTGCACCAATACCCCTAAAGGTGATGAGTTCTACTGTGACAAGTTAACTATGTCAGCAGGCTTTTTAAAAATGCTTTAATAGGTTTCTATAACATGACTATCCAGATCTCTGAAGATTTCTTCACTCATTCCAGCTTCTTCTTATGACTCAAATCTTTCAAAATGAATTTTTCTTCTGTCTCAGTTATTATTAGACTGCTGGTTAACAATCACCTTTTTATCTGTCACAAGATAATTTTTCATTTATAATAGCCATTATATTTAGAGCTGCTTCTTGAATATATGCCATGAGTAAATCCATATACTCAGTAGTTAATCATATATATCTCCATTTATTCCTATCTATCTTGTCTATATAGGGTTATCAGTGGTACAAGGCAGAGGTAAACTTTACATCTATCTATCTATCTATCTATCTATCTATCTATCTATCTATCTATCTTTGATTTTTATTCCTTACATCTCAAACACAGCTTTGAAATGAGAACAATACTGCAGCAACAGGCAACAGACAATAAATGGCATTGGGTACGTGCAAATCTCTCTGCTGACAGTAATAGCAACCTGTGACCTTGGGCAAGTTTCTTA